>MU227567.1:1499772-1539048 GCA_018584345.1 Thuja plicata
CATGTGTACTTTAAGTACACTTTGACCCATCACATCCAAAGTTTCTCACACATGTGTGAGCAAAGTGGGCCTCTTGCATGGCTTATGTGTCCCTCATGTGGCACCTATGTGGATGCCACATGAGCTCTACCTCACCCAAGCCCTCTTTCTCCTCCAAAAAATCTATAAATAGAGGCCATTGTCAAGAGAAAATCATCTCTCATTTTATGCATTGTTATCATGTTAAAATAGTTCTAGAATTGCACTAGTTCATGTTTTCAAATCTTAGCTCTTAGTTCATTTCATGTTTAACTCATAGTTGAATCTAGAAATCACATGTTAGGATAATGGAAAATGAATTTAGTTTTATCATCTCATGCATATCATCCTAGCTTAGTTGTTTATTTTGTATTTCAATCATATGATGAATAACTTGAGACAAGTTCTTCATACTTGTTCTTGAGTTCTTCATCCATCCATTAGTTTGCATTCTAGTTTCATCCACCAAACAATCAAGTGGGATTAATATATTGTGTTGGGAGAGCACACCCACAAACCTTCTCTAAGAGAAAATCAGCAAGGAATTGGGTGCCCTTGTTTAGCTCATCGGAGGTTGTGATGGAGTCCATTGTTGTTTTTATAGTATGTTTAGACATGTTAGTGTAGTTAATTTGATGTATTTCTCTAACATTTTCATGTCTGAGCGTGCTCCCAACAGGTAGGATTTCAACACATACAATTAGTAGCAACTAAAATCCAACTTTGCACTCCACTTGACGTCTCTGCAAATTCTCCAATGAAATCTATTCCCCACATAGAAAAAGGGGCTTCTGCAACTACAAGATTTAGCAATAAGACACCTGAAAACTTTATTTTTTCTGGAGAACGTCTGGCATGGTTTACACTTCCTAAAAAAGGCATAAACATATTTAAAAAGATAAGGCCAATAATAACCAGCCCTCAAAATCTTATGAGTTGTTTCTCTAGCTGAGTAATGTCCTCCACATATTCCAGAATGCATTTGCTCCAATATTTTTTCAGATTGTCCTTTGTCAAGACATAGTAGTAGTATTCCATCCCTATCCTTGCAAAATAAGTCACCATGCAATAATACATATTTCTGAGCTTGTAATCTCAGACTTCTCCTTTGGTTATCAGTTAAATTCTCTGGACTACTAGCATTCCTTAGAAAGTATATAATATTAGTGTACCAGGGCTGCATTTCAATACTTGTAACAACTTTCCCACTAATATCAACATTATTCACTAGAAATAGATCTAGATTTTCCTCTATCATCAACTTTTCTAGTCCACGTCCTCTTACAATTTTGGTAATATGGATCTCCAAATCAAATTCATAGATTCTGTTGATCCACTTGCATCTTTTTCCTGTTACTTCACTCTGGACCAGAATATCCTTCACTACTACATAAGTCACATAAGCATTTACTCTTGCACATACCAAAGAAGGCCTTTATTCCTTAACTTCTTTTACCAAGGCATAAGCCTATTTATCCATCAATTGATAATTCAACTTAGCTGCTTGCAATGACTTGCTGAAAAAGGCAATAGGGTGTTCAAACCCTTCCTCATCTTTCTGAAATATAATTACAACAATAGTATGAAAATATGCAAATGTAAATAGGGAGAAAGGTTTTGTATAGTCAGGGGATATTAGGATAGAGTTTCTTGAATGACTTGTATAATTTTTTAAAATGCCAACTATGTCTCTTGGTCCAATTCAAATTTCACATTCTTCTTTAATAGTTTAACCATTGGCTTAACCAACTCAGCAAAATATGCAATGAACCTTCTGGTAAAATTAATCTTTCCTAGAAAAGACTGCACCCCTTTTATATTCTTAGGTGCATGCACCTTCTGGATTGCTTCTACTCTTTCTGAGTCTATTCTTACCCCTTCCTTTGATACTATATGCCCTAAAAGATTTCTTTCTGTGACAATGAATTGACATTTCTTTGGGTTTAAAGAAACTCCATATTCCATAGCTTTAATAAACACCTTTTCTAGATGGTTGCAATGGTCTTTAGCTCTTTTTGCAAAAGCAGTAAAATCATCCTAATAAACTACCATGAGAACATTTATGAGATCTTTAAAAGCAACATCCATTTCCCTTTGGAAATTTTCCCCTACATTATTCAAACCAAAAGGCATGCGGGCATACACATATGTTCCCCAAGGGGTAGTGAAAGTGGTCTTAAACTGTTCAGATTCTTTCACCAAGACTTGGTTGTAACCTAAGAACCCATCCATCATTGAGAGTAGATCACATCCAGTCACCTTTTGCAGCATAGCTTCCATATTGGGTAACCCATAATTATCTTTAAGTGAAGCTACATTTAAATTTCTAAAATCTACACATAATCTGATGTCCCCATTCTTTTTCCTTACTAGGACCAGGTTTGAAACCCATGATGAGTGTCTTATTGTTTCAATAATGCCTACATCTCTTAGCTTCATAAATTTTGCTTACATTTTAGTGGCCAAGAGTGGATTGATGGGCCTCTTATTTTGTCTGGATGGTTTAACATCCTCTTTAAAGGGGATATCATGTTGGAAGAGGTCTTCTCTATAAGATTTTAGGTCTTCATAAGACCAGGCAAAAACATATTTGTACTTCTTCAGTAACCTTATCAGATTTAATCTCACTTTTTTGTTCAAGGTTTTACCAATATAAACTAACTGAGGAGATGTCTCTGATCGAAGATTTATCTCTTCCAAAGCTTCCATTTTAGTATTCAATTTCTGAGACATATAATTATCATTTATACTAAACATGCACTCCAATTCAACTAATCCATGAGGACTATGATTAGATGATAGTTGAACAATTTCTTGACAAAAAATACTTTCCTTGCCATCTACAAATGCTACTAAAGAATCATATTCAATTTTCTAGCCATCATACTGATCTATACATTGAATAAACCTAAGGATGTCATCACCATCCTCAAAGACTTGCTAGTTATGAACATTATCAAATATTGCAGGTCTATTTTTCACTTCTGTCACAGATATGCCAGCAAGAGTAACATCATTATTATTTAGAGAAACATTAACAAGAAATTTTTCCATTAAGTTATTTGATCTTTCTACTCAAAGAATGTTAAAAGCATCAAAGAATTCTAGCCTGTCCCAGATTGCATACTTATTCAATTTTAGCCTGTCATCTTTAGCAGCATACTGTGACTTGATTTGAGCTATGATCAAATGGAAATCTCCATGAATTTTAAAACACTTAATTCCATACTTAATGGAAATATCTATTCCCAATATCAATGCCTCATACTCGACTGTATTGTTGGTGCAATGAAAAGATAACAAAAAAGAGTATTTAAATGTAATACTTGATGGGGATATGAACAACACACTAGCTCCTGACCCTTCTTTTGAGCACCCTCCAGCAAAATACATTTTCCACAATCTGTCTTGTTGCAAAAATAGTTCATCAACTATTGGATCAGTGTTTCTCATTTGTGGCTTGATTTACTCAACAATAAAGTTTTCCATATCAATATCTACACAAAAATTTAATTGGTCAGGCATAACCATCTCCACCATAAAATATGAACAAGACTCTCTATACAACTTGACCTCAATACCATTTATAGGAATTTTTTCATATAATAGATCTAACTATAGTCTACCACCCACTAATGCTGCCCATTATCTTGAGGGAAGCATACCATAATGAGGTTTTTTATCTACAACAACTACCCATTATGTAGCTAGCTTCAGGGAATGCAACTATTTTGACCTCAATAATTTTTAGAGTTCCTATCATAGGAACCTCTCTATTGTCCATTGCGTACCAACTTCTAGTAGGAGTAGTGACTTAGAGGCCTAATTCCTTTATGACCTGATATGACATTACATTGGCTGTAACACCAGAGTCTATCATGCAATTCTTGACTAGTAAGTGATTTATCATCAAGGCCACATAAAAGGGATCAACCGACAATGGTTCTTGAGTAATAACATTGCCAATGCAAATATTAGATATTTCCTTACCCTTGTCTGATCCTTTTATATGTTTTTCTTTTTCATTGGCTGAGGGAACTTCCCTTTTATCATTCTTCAATGTCAATGACTCTTCTTCTTGGTTTGACATAGGAATACCATCTATTCCTCTCAATAGTGCAAGTGCAGCTTCCTTATGCTCTTTTATTTTCATCATCTCCATTAGTGGGGCTGAAACTTTCATTTGAGTAAGAGCATGTTTCATATCAAATATGGGAAAATCAGAAGAGATATCACCTATCTTTTTCCCTCTCTTGGCATTATTAGTAACCACTTGTTCTTCAGTCCTGGTTTCCTCTTTTTCCTTAGAAGCTCAGGAAAATTTTGCTAATTTGTTTTCTTGATTTTCTTTAGCAGGAAAATTTGGAGTAACTTTAAGGGAATATTTTTTGACGTATGTATGATTTGATTTTCCTTGATTATGCTCCACTCTTATGTTTCTCAAATTATAAGCAACCTTGGCTTAATTGATTGCTGCAATAGTCAAGGATCTTTTCTCCTCATTAGTTGGTAATTTGACATGGGAATGCACCTTATCATCTCCTACTACATTCACAATCATCTGTGGAAAGGTATTAGCCTCATCATTTGAATCAGAAACTAAGGATTGATGATACTCTAAATATTTCCCTCTTGTAGCAGGAGTGTTGACTTGAGGCTCATCTTTATTTGAAGAACATGGATAAGGTCTTCTCATAGTAAACATATTAACATCAGGACCTTCTTATCCTGAATCAGTCCATTCACTTCTCTCCCCCATTTGATCTGCTAGGGCTTGAGCTACAATACATTGGTAGGAAGAATGTGGCATGTTGCAAGAAGTACACCAAGGAGTGTTTTCTACATAATTAGTGTTATTCCTTTTCAAAGGATCATGGCTTTCTTTAGCTTTTCAGTTTTCTTGTTCCTCAGGGATAGGCTTGCCATTATTTCAATTTGTTTTGTATGGATACTCCCTTATATTAGGATGCTTATCAAACCTTTGGTTTTGGTACTTATTATCATGGTAACCCTTGTCATTTTTATCCATTTTGGCAGTGAGATCTTTTACTGCACTCTCTAATTTGTCAACCGTGTCATCTTCCTTGACAGGTTTTCTTTCTTTTCCCTTTTCTTTCCAAATTTTATTATCATCCCTCTTCCTGAGCTTTCCTGATGCTCTTCTATTTCTCTCAATGTCAATATCAACTTTGTAGGCTTCTCTTAGGGTTTTTGGGTTCTTATCCCTAAGCAATAAGATATCTTATCATCAACAATATTAAAATAAGTGGTAAGAAATTCTTCCTCATCTAACCTTAGTACTTGGAAAAGTTTATTCATGGCCTTTTGAAACCTATTATTAAATTATGCCATACCCTCATTAGGGAACTTATTGATGTTGTTAAATTCATTCAACATATATCCAAAGTTCACATTTTCTCTATATTGTTCCCTAAAGGATTTTACAAACTCTTCCCATGATGCAATGCTATCATTTGGTAAATTTATAAACCAATCCCTAGCATCTTCAAATAAAGATTGAACAAAAAGATTTAAGATGACATCTTCATTTTCTATTTGAAAATCAGTTGTCTTGTCTGTAAAAGCTTTCAGATGTTCTTCACAAGTTATGACATTATTTCCTGTGAACCTAGGGAGTTTGTCTCTTACATCATTCGGGATCACATTTGGGTGACCTAGAATTCCATCAAAGAATAGGGGTTGATATCTGTCAAGATGAATATGTTTCCTTTTAAATTTTCCCAGAGTGTTGTTTGCATTTTGGAATGCTTCTCCTCCTTGATTTTGAGTAGGCAGGGGAACAACTTGCTTCATACCAGAGCTTTGAGTATTCGGACCAAAACCAGTAGGTTTTGCACTTGTATTTGGACCAGAATTTTGAGTACTTGAGAGAGTACCACTCTAATTTTGTTATTGTGTCCCATTTTTAATAGGTATAGAAATTCTTGTAGTTGTATTAGTATTGGCATATAAAAAGAAAATCCTCATTTTCATGTTAGCTGCTGGAGCTTCTAATTCCATTTTCTCCAGTTGTTTGGCTAGATCTTCCTTGACCTTTCTGGCTTGTTCAATTTCTAAATCAACTTGATTCATTCATGCAGGGGTAATCTTATTATGATTAGGCTCATTGATACTTATACCCACAACCTTCTATTTTCCCTTGTGTGCAACATTTTTATAATTTCTTGTGAGCTTTGCATTTGGCTCAATCTCATATGGGTGCAACTATCTAATGATAGGTCCTACCTCAAACTCATCTTTTCTAATGTTTTCCTTCTTACGAGAAGCTTGTTTCCTCAAATCTTCAAGGTCACCAAATAGATTTGTGTCTAGAACTTTAACCTCTTCATTTAAACTTGTATCCTTAAGCTCATTTCTTCTTATTTTTTCAAGAGTTCTTGTCTCTCAGTTAACAAGTCATAGAGATCTTGTTCACATTTTTCCCTTATCTTCTATTTCTGCTTCTTGTTCATGCTTTTTCCCTCTCAAAGCCATGACCTCTTCTTTTAATTTATCAGAATCATAGGATGTTATTTCAAAAACAAATGTCTCTCCTGGTTGTTCCAGTGTTTCCTTTGCAGGGAAGAATCCTGCATCTGTAATTTCTCCCTCTCTGAAAGGATCAAAATTTATATCAGCTTTATAAGAACCAACTGGCCCTAGAGGTTCTATACTTTCAGATGAAGATGACCTTCTCTCTGGAACAAGGGTTTCCATTCTCCCCTTAGAAGTATTTGGGGAATTATTATTCGATCTAGTTCTTTTGGACCACTACCTCCTTCTAGGTGTATGGAGTTCCTCTCCAATATCTTTCTCAGGATTAGCCTTGAAGTAGGACCTGGTATTTCTTTGCAAACTCATTTTTAGATTAGACAAGAAATTTTAAATTATTTACTATGCAAAACTAGAGTGCACAGAGATTAGAGTCGCCACCTCTTTGTAGAGCACACATATATATAAAATAGCTAAGAGAATTGTCCTAACTTAGGCTATCTTTTACAAAAATAAGTCTGAATGACACCTAAATGTAAGGTTTCATAATAGTTTCTCACCTTGACCAAGTTTGTAATTAAAAGAGCACTATCCTTTGCTGTCTATATCACCACAGATCCACTTTCTCATGTGAAATTTTCATAAAAAACACATACTAGATCAAATAAGAGAATTCAAACTCACTACTAAATCAATGTGAGATAATATTTGTATCATTTTTAGGTTTAGGACCTTTAGGCTATGTGCAATGGTAGATAAATAGGATAAAATTTCTCTTACAATAATGAGAAAAAATAGACTTATTCGTAGTATCACCAGAACTAATTATTTGATAAACATAGCTCTAGAATATTAAACATGTCCCCAATAGAGTCATCAATTTGTTAGCACTTTTTCATGTAGAATCTCTATATAGCTTATCAAGCTTGACCTTTAGATTCCCAATTCTTCATTCATACAGGGAGAATTCTAATTAACAAGGATATGATCCTTCTTCACTTTGAGCTCCACAAACTCAAGCGGGCTTACCTTTCATAGATTACTAATTCTTAGTAAATCTAATAGTGGTTAAACTGATTCATTCTTGTTTTGTGCTACAATAGTTGACAACACACCTTTCAGATGAGTATAACCAACCTTATGCAGAGCTTAATAAGCAAAACCATGAACTTAATAAGAGCTACTGTCAGTGTAATAAGGATATTCATCCTTCTTCTTTTTAAAGTATATGACTCAAGAAGGCTAACCTGATGATTCTCTCTTCAAGGAATCAACACAATGAATTGTATCCTTTGAATACAACTAAAAAACATAAAAATACTCAATAACAAAAATGTAAAGATTAATTTTATTTATGATTGATGATGAAAACTACTTATCAAAACTTAGACCAGTGCCTAATCCTGGGTAAAGAGTCAAATGAGGTATAAATCCACAAAACACAAGGTAATTAGAACATAAATGAAACCTGAGATAGAATGCCTTACAAACTACCCTCTCATTTATGTATCACATTCTCATACAGATATCCAACCCTTTGGAACTACTCACAAGATAAACTCCTTCCTTGAAAGAAACCTATGAATAGTCACACAGTTACCTTATAGCCAGCGTGTTTGAGATTCCTTACAAATTAAACACACAAGAACATAAACATGAGTACAAGAAGACATCATAGATCTGAAATAGGAAATTCCACTGTATTTTTATTAATATTCTTCTACTTCAATACATTCAAGATAGACCAAAACTTGGAAATCAAAACAAATTTTAAAGTCTGCATCGTAGTTGCAAATTCACCATCCTTTACAATGTCTTAAAATTTCCTATAAATAGTCTGCATTAGTCATCTTGGAATCCTTAAAAATCAGGGATGCAACAAGCTTCAAATGACTAAGCTATAAGACAAAAAAATATGACTCATACATGAGACAAAATAACAAGTGGAGTGATAACCACTTTTGTTACAAGATATTCAACATATTTTGTCTTATGACCACCTAGTTACTAGACTTGCTTTAAAATTGTTCGGAAGTATCCACCCAGAGTTTGTTTTCCTTGATCTGATTCATGTAAAATCTTTTACCTTTTCCTGTCTTATCCAAAATGTTAGGAAGCGCTGCCATTTGTTGTCTTTTACACATCACCACCTTCTCCTTGATCAACTACATTGTATCTATCCTTCTAGGAGGTGTACACCTCATCACTTGGCCAAGAGAAACTGATGACTTCATTCTTTTTTCTTTTGATCTCATTCTAAGTGACCCTTGCCTTCTCATTTTCCTCTTTCCACAATTCAAAAAATGACCCAACCTTGCTAATGATTTCAATAGTTTGGGCAAACAAAAGTGTGCTTTCCAAGGTGATAATATTGTTGGTCCTTGTTTCCAATGCCTCATTCATCTGTCTCATCCACAAGGCTTCTTTCTTTATCTCACCACTCTTCTTGAAAATATTAGGAAACATCTCATAAAAATCTTTTGAATATTCCCTTCTTAAAGTCTCTACCTTTCTTAAGATGATGCTCCTCTTTATGTCTAAGTCCATTAGCAATTTAAAACATTTATAAGTGCTGGTTAGTAAAATGTCAACATTGTTCTCCTCTTTGGATGTAGAATAGAAAAAATTCATTTCTTCCCCCTTTCCCTTCCATCTTTCCATGATTGGGTCCCATTTATCCTTATTTGTATTGAACTCATCCAGTATGCCAATAATTTTCTTTAATTGCAAGTAAATGGTAGCAGGACTTAAATCCTGAGTACATTACATGAGATTAGCATGTATCTTATCAATATACCTTTTTTGTATCCATGTCTTTGCTTCTTTAAATTTTTCACAATCCTCATCCCATTTCTTTTTTATTGTTCTAATTTAGTCCTCATAGCAATTAATCTTTCTATCTCTAATTCCAAGTTTGCTTGCGTAGTAGGACTTGATGGAATAGGAGAAGGAGGATAAGTTATAATTGGACTAGATGAAGAAGGATGATGTGGAGCCTGTGTTATCATCCTTTGAGGAGAGAATTGAGTTGTTGTTTTTTCCTTCCAACATAGAAATTTTCTTGTCCTTTTCAATAGACTTCATCCTTTCATCATTGTATGCCTTTGTGACTACTTCAAATTATGCTCTAAGGCTTTTAATCTCTTCTTCCTTTTTCTCTGCCACCTTCATGCTGAATTTGGTAGATTCTAAGCTAAGTCTAGTAGCCTCAACCCCTGAAGTGTCTGCAACTCTTCTTATTACTAAGCTGCTAGAATGTTCAACTGGATCATGTGTATCAGTCTTCTTATTGTCCCTTTTCTTGATTGACCACATTACTAATGATACATTGTCTTCACTGAATTTCACACCTATGGACACTCCACTAGTATGCATTAGTTTTGTTTCCTTCCTGATGGCATCAAAGACTATTGCATCAGAAATATCCCATTTTGGGAGAATTAGGACTCCTTCTTTCCTGATCAATTCACGACCTTCTTCAGGAGTGACCTTTTCAAATTTAGACTCCATTTCCTACTTTACCTCCTTTTCAATTTCATCTCTATCCTTGTTGGGCTGATCCTTTTGCTTCTGCTAACATGTTTCCTTGAATTCAATAATATGAATTCTCTAGAGAAATTGGATAAATGCTCTTTCTTTAATAAACTTATCATCTGACAAAAATTCATCACTAGATTGCTTAGTGATGGGATCTAACTCCTTTCCAACAAACTCATCCACTGTCAGATCCATCTCCACATGTTTGGGAGCCTCTGGCATCCCATCTTGCATTTCCCAAGGTGTGACAAAAATATGCCCTGTATTTCCCATTTGTACCAATTTTTCAACAATTGCTTTCTCATCCATGTGCAGGGGAGATTGGGAATGGGAGTCAATATTTTCTTGTTGTTTTTCTTCTTCCCTCCTTTGCCTTTCGGGAGATGAAAAAGATTGGACATCTAATTCTAGTCATAATTTTCCTTTTGAAATAGGGGTTGTCTCTTTTCTTGGCATTACCAAACTATACCCCTTCTTCTACTGTAAAACATATCTACCTGGTGGAACACCTCTAGCAGGGATGATCCTAATCAGAATTTCCTTGGACTTTTCTGGCTCTACTTCCATAACATTTTCCATCTTTTGATTCAAAGCTTGCATGATGTCTTCAAACATTTTCATTAATGTGTCAATATTTTGGGCCCAAGGATTGAATTCCTTCAAGGGGTCATATCCTTTATCAAAATGATGTACAAAGTCTAGAGTCTTTTTATAAACCAACCATTTCTCCTTCTTAATTTCCTTCTCTTGCAAATTGAACTCATTTCTGATAATGTCTTTTGGAATGTTGAATTTATGATCCAAAGTTAGAAGAACATATCACTGATAAAAGCTTCATTTTCAACAAACCTCCTTACTGATGTTGTCATATTATAAGGTTCTAAGTCTTTATGTAACTGTTTCCATCCCCATTTTGTAATAACAAATTGATGCACAATTGTGGTAGTAGGGAAAATGGTTCCTATCCCTTTTCCTATTAATGCATCTTCTTGCAAACCACCAATTTTTCTAAGTATTTTTGCAAGGCCTATTTTGAGAGGAACCTGATAAGGAAGTATATTTGGCACTCATCTAAAACTATACACTCTGAATATAGTTGATATAGGGTATGTTAGGTCTGGTTTAATTTTTTTCAAAAGCAATGAATCCATGGTTTGTATCTGAAAGAGGGTCTTGTATAATTTTTGAAACCCTTGTTGTCATGTTTCTAAGTATAAAATTTGGTCCTAAAGCCTTATGTGTTGAAGTGGCTTCTAATTTTGTGTTACTTTTTGCTACTTAAGGCATTTCTTGTATGTGTCACTTTTAAGAAGATGTTCACATTCATTAAGTTGTCATTATCCTAATGCCATGGTATTTATTCACTTCCCAAGTCCAAAGTCTACGAGATTTATTAAATTCACTATCTTTCAAGCTAATGTGTTTTGATCCAATGGCTCACACATTCCTGCTATGTGAAGGTGATTGAATTTTAATTTTTAAGGCAATGTGCCATTGCACCACATATCTTTGGTGGGAACAGATGCATCAAAGATATAGATCAAAGGATATCCAAAAGATGCTTTTCATCCAACGGCTGGCACATTACCTTTATCCTAAATATGCAGGTGAGTTAACTTCAAGGGATCGCGCCATGGTGACGCGTGTCCTTAGTGGCCCAAACATGAATGAGTAGATGAAGTTAAATCGAGTACATGTCATATCTAATCTGAAAATTGGCCTAAAGGCTTATAAAAAAGATGTGCACACAATAGTCATTGAGGGATTGCACCATTCTTTTACGTGGAGTCTAGTGGGTCCGGTGGGTGATTAAATTTTTAAGTAAATACATAGCATCTTAAAGAAGATCTGAAGGCTGGCATTAACCCATAATGATAAGATGACCAAAAAATAACCTTTAAGGGATTCTGCCAAGGTCATGCGTGTCCATCCTGGCAAGTTACAGACTGCGATTACTATGAGGCTGGTTGGGTAAAGGTATCATAGGTTAAAGAAGATCAGATGATTGGTGCAAAGCCTCTGATAAAAGGTGCAATGATTTTAATAATCAAGGCATTGCGACACCTTGCCACGTGTCCCAGGAGATCAAAGCTATGGGCCTTAGAAAGGCATTAATGATAGTAAAGATTAAGCAAGATTGAATGGATGGCATAAATACTGATAGATAAAGTGATCAAATTTTAGTCATCAAGGGAACGTGCCAAGGTGATGTGTGTCCTAAGTGCTGGGACCCTCTATCAGTATTAAGTAAGGTAAAGAGTTAGAATCTTTGAGAAGATCTAACGGTGCGCACGAAGCCTGTGATGGAAAAAGACTGAGGGTTAACCTTTGAGGGATTGCAAAATGCTGCCACGTGTCCATGGAGATGAATGTTATAAATGATTTACTATGAACTGTCCGATGGAAGGAAAGGATGTCTGGATCGACGAACATTTTTCAAAGGTGTTATTTTAGCATTTCAAAACCGTTAGCTGTGAGAGTTTGAACTCAGGTGAAGTAATGGTGAGCATGTACTTCTGTAGTAAAGAATTTAATGCTATGAAAGTGATGGGATTGTTATGTGTTTGATCATTCAACCACTGGTTATTACAATTATCAAGTTTGTGGAGAAAAACAAGTTGCAATGATTGCATTTTCAATTTCCAGGCTATTTGTAGAATGGGTAAATTTTTGGTGAGAGTTCTGTTTGAATTCCAAATTCTGAAAAATTATTAGGGCTTTCTATTACTATATTCTATCAAGATTGTTGAATCATTAGACTATAAAGGTTTTAATTCCAAAATGGTTCCTAGGAGAGAATTCAAGGGTCATGTGAATTATCAAGATAGAAATGTGTGTGATGACCTTCTACAGTAGTTAACTAGGTCGACAAATGATTTGACACAGATCAAAGAATTGGTCCCTAAAAGCCTGCGATTGAAAATTTGTGAGGGTTTGTATGATCTGGGACAACGGGCTAGGGATTCTAAGATAGGTATAACTAGTTTGGGTCTATTCAAAGTACTTTTCAGCCAAAGAAATGATTTTGCTCCTAATAGAAATATATGGCAATTTGATGTAGGAAAGTTAGTAGTGCCTAGGGTTTTTATGGATGTTGATATGCTTATGCAAATTGCAGATAAATATGATAATATATCTAGGGTGGTTAGGGATAAGAATGGACAAATCATGGTCAGCATAAGTGTAGAAGAAATCAGGGAATTATTCAAGTTAAGTGGAGAAGATACTCAAATGGATAAAATTGATTTAAAATAATTCACAGAAATATATGAAGCACAAAAGGATTATCTGAGAAATGGACCATTAAAGGAATACTTCAACAAAATTGGAGATCTTATTATGGTAGGACCAAGAACTAAAGAGTCTTTCAAGCTGGACTATTTCACCCGAAAGGTCATAGGAACATATAGGGCCTTATGTTAGATTTGTGGGGATGATGAAGAGAAAGAAATATCATTCATTACATGTTTATGATGGTAAAAATATTGCACCCCCATTTGGCTATAATTTTTTATTTTTCTCCATATTTGGTAGAGTTAATACATGAAGGATTAATAGGCATTCAAAACAGCAAGGTAACCAGACATTTAACATGGTATTCTTTGTTAATGCATATGTTTTTATATAAGGGGGAAGACTATTTTAAAAGAGAGATGGAATTGACAAGGGTCAAAGATGATGAGGAAATGCCAGTATAGCTATGGAATGCAGACATGTCATGGGACAACAAAGATGCCAATTACATTAATTTTGATAGATGTTTTGCTGCTAGAGTTAGAACATTGTTGTTGAATGATGATCCCAGGATTCCCCTAACACTTTTACAATTATTGAGACCTAAAGAGTATAGCCCTAAAATAAAAATAGTACATAATTGGGGAGATGTCATTTTTTACCTAGTATCTACAATTTTCAGAGTATATGGTTTCAGGGAAATCCCTTATATATTACCATATAGAGTACCTATCAAATTGGGATTGCCAGAGATAATAAGATAGATTGGGGGTCTATAGGAGGAAGCTCTAATAGGAAGAGGAAAAGGAACTATTTTTCCTACAATTATAGTAGCACATCAATTTATTATAACAAACGGAGGGTGGAAAAACCTAGATAAATATATGGCTTCTTATCATTTGAGTACCACAGTTTAAAGGTGTGCTGACCCTAAGGCCTTTATCAAAGATATGTTTAAAGAAAAAAAAATGCCTGGTGCTGAATCATCAGTTCAATTTCCCTGAGGACATAATCATGAATGAATTTGATCGGATAGAGTAAGAAATAATGAAAGAGAAATGGTTAGCATACAAGAAGAGCCTGGACTTTGTACAAAATTTTGACAACTTGTATGACCCTTTGAAAGATTTTCATCCTTGGGCCAAGAAGATAGACTCCTTAATGGAGATGTTTGAAGATATTATGCAGGAACTTAATTAGAAGAGGGCCAATATTTTATAGACAGAGCCAGAAAAGGAAAAGGAAATGATGAGTAGGATAGCTCCAACCAAAAATATTCCCCCAGGGGAGAGGGTAAAGTACAGTGTTGCCACAAACTAAGAAAACCCTAGATCAAAAGGGGAAAAGACCATTAGATCCCCATACCAAATCATCGCCATCCCCAAAGAGGCAAAGAGTAGAGGAGAAAAACAACAACAACAAGAGAATGAATATTCTCCTTCCTAATGTCCATTATATGTTGATGAACAAGTAGTAGCAGAATAGTTGGTACAGATGGGAGATGTTGGACAAATAATTGTCACAACCCAAGAATTACAAGAAGGGATGCCTAAAGACCCAAATCATGCTTCATTAGATTTAACTGTTGTAGAATATGCTGGGAAGGAACTGGATCCTTTAACTCAACAGGCCAGCAATGAATTCCTTTCTGATGATAATTTTGTCAAAGCTAGGGCATTCTTACAATTTTTGTGGAGAACTCACATAGATGACTTTAAAGAGAAATTCCAACATAAACAAACTGAGCAACCTGTAAGGAGCAAGGAAGAAATTGAAAATGAGATCAAACAGGAAATGATCTCCAAGTTTTAAAAAATAACTTCTTGAGGAAGGAAGGGCATTAGTGAAGAAGGAAGAAGTGTTGATACTCCCAGAATGGGATATTGCAGATGCCATTATTTTTGATGCTGTGAGAAAGGAGACAAAGTCTATCTATGCAAATGAGATAGAGGAAAAACAAGCATCAAAAGGAGTGAAATTTAGAAAAGATCATGTAGCCCTTGTCATGTGACATATGAGGAAGAAGAACCCTAGGGTGTCTAATAAAGATGATCAAGTTGAACAGGTAGGAAGCCTCATTGTGAGAAGAGTCTCAGATACATCTAGTGTAGATGCAGCTAACCTTACCCTATAAAATGCAAAATTAAGTTTGTAGGTAGCTGAAAGGCAAGAGGAAGCATTCAAAAAGCTAATAGAGAAATGTGAAATGGTCATGAAGGCCTACAATGATGAAAAGATTAAGTAAATTGAGAAGGATAATAGAATTTCTTTCCTTGAGGGGAGACAAACAACTCAATTTGTGCCTCAAAAGATGATCACTTAGGATCCTCATCAACCTTCATCATCAAGGCCTATTATCACTTATCCTCCTTCCCCTGCACCATCAAATTTTACCACATTAGAGGAGGTTGAGAAAGAAAAGGCCAGACTGATAGCTGAAAGAGAAGAACTAGAAATACAAAATAAAGAATGGGTGGAATAGTCTACATCCTTCAGAGAAGTAGAGGCATGGGTTAAGAAAAAGTATGCAGATAAGATCCATAGCACCCTAATGCATTGTACACATGAATTGGTTCCTATAGTCATCTATGCACAAGGTAAGAAAATTGTTAGCATGATGAGTGAGTATAATGCAAATAAGGACATTTTAGACCAATTGGTAAATAAATGGAAAGGGAAGGGAGGAGAGTTAAAATTCTTCCACACTAATTGTAAGAAGGATAACAATGTTGAAATTGTTTTGACTGGCACCCACAAATGTGTGAAATGGCTCATAGACAAGGAAATAAGGAGCATTTTTGTAAGGAAGGTAATGGCCCTAAAAAGGAATATTCAAAGGATTGTTATGAAATGCTCACAAATCTCTTCAAGAAAAATGGAGATATCAAGGATGAGGTGCTATGGCATCAACAAATGAATGAAGCTTTGCCAACAAGGACCAATAGCATAATAAACTTGGAAAGAACATTGTTGTTTGTTCAAACAATTGAGATAGTTGGAAAGGCTATATCATTTTTTTCATTTTGGTCAGATGAGATTGAGAAGGAATATACCACTTGGAAGGAAATTAACAACAAAAAATATGAGGTCCTTAGCTTCAACTGGCCAAGTGATGAGGTGTACACTTCTTGGAAAAACAAGTACACAATAGTTGATCTAGGCTAAGGTGACATCATCAGGTGGACAAAGAAGCCCAACAGGTTGGTTGATATAGTCAAAAGTAAAGATCATACATCACCGACATCAGAGACAATAGATTCCATATGGCTCACACTGAGTAACTTTGAAGCAGTTGCAAGTACAAAGTCATCAAAAGACAAAATTTGTTGAATATCAATTGTAACAAGAGTGGTTATCACTCCATTAGCTATTTTGTCTTTTTAGTGAGTCATTAATTTTTTCCTTATTCCAATTGATCCGAAGCTTGTTGCAATCCTAATCTATAAAAGGATTCCCAAGATCATTGTAAAGGGCTGGAAAATTTATATGAAAAATATATTGTAAAGGTTTTTAGTCAAGAAGGGAATAATAACATAATTTGTACTAGATAGTGTAAGAAGGCAGAAATAAAGTTGAGAGATCTTTTGCAGGTTATTGTAGAGGTTATCTCTCAGTGCCTTTTGTATACTAAAATAAGATTTTTTTGAATTTAATACAAAGATCTAGATTCCAATCTCTCCTATGTTATGTGTCATATGAGTTATGGATTTTTGAATTCATTATCATAGTTTTATGTGTGTTTATCTACTTATTTGAGAGTTCTAATCTAGGATTAGATTAAATTAGGCTCTGATTTATGTATAGATTCATCTGACACATTACAAGGATTCTATTAGTATTAGGGGTTTTGGGATGGTTGTATTATGATTTGAATTCTTGGGTGAACATTAATTTAAGCATATTGTATATGAGTCATAATATAGCCCAATGGATAAACCACTGATCATAATATAGTACCTTTTAAGACATATCAGAAGGTATTGCAGGGTATCCCCCCCTTGGTGTAGCAAGGCCTTAAGTGTAGAAGTATTAAGAGAGTGCTTGTTAGTTGGTCCTTTTCTAGCATACGCATATATTTGGAGGTGGCTCCTCTATAAAAAATAGTCATAAAGGGAAAAGGTTGTTGTTGTTTCTATTAAAACATAAAAAGGAACCAACAGGGTATAAGATAATATCACCCCAATTGTGTGATATTTTTAAGGATGGAGAAAATTGCTTTGGTCTCAATAGACTCAATACACCTTTAGGGATCCTAGGGTTCTATGTGAACAACAAGGCTCTGAGCCTGCAGACAAAGTAACTTTCAAAGGTGATGTAGTTGGCCTCCTTTCTATCCCATGACATGTCTACATTCCATAATTGAATTGGAATCTCTCCATCATCCTTGAATCTTATTAATTCCATATCCTCTCCAAAATAGTCAACATTCTTGAATAAGATCATGTGCATGAGAATAGAATACCATCCAAAGGGTATAGTTACCTTAGCATTTTCTATCCCTATCAAACCCCGATGAATCAATTCAACAAGATGGGTGGCAAAGTAAAAAATAATGGCCAGATGGGAGTGGAGGATTTGCACCATCATAAACATGTAATGAATGGGCATTACTATTTCTTCATCCTCTCCAAAAATGTAACATAGGGCACTATACATTATTTTTTCTCTTGAGCTGAAATAGTCCAAGTTGAAGGTTTGAGGTGTGTTGGGGCCTACTACAATCAGACCTCCTATTTTTCTAAAATATTCCTTCAATGGACCATTTCTGAGGAAATCTCTCTAAGATCCATACACTTGTTTGAAAATTTCATTATCAATATCATCTATATGGATAGAAGGATCATTCAAATTGAACACTTCCCTTATTTCTTCAGCTTTAATGCTCACCAATGCTCTATCATTAACATCCAAAACAACCCTAGAAGTACTATCATATTTCTATGAAATTTGAAGTAATGTGTCTGTATCCATGAAATCACTAGGGACCATTAATTTTCCTACACCAAATTGCCATATATTGTTATCTAGAGCAGAGGCATTTCTATAACTAAAGGCTAATTTAAAAAGGTCCAAACCAGACACACTAGTTTTAGCATCTCGGGCCCATCTACCTCTGTCACATAAACCCTCTCCTACTTTTAAACAAAGTGACTTTAGGACCAAATCCTTAATCTTCGAAGCATCATTAGTTGATTCATTTAACTGTTGCAACAGATCTTCATATATATGTCTTTTTAGGTAATCAGTCTATCATGAAGTCTCTCTTCTGGGTGGAATTTTGAATCTAGGGTTTCTTACACAAATGAATAAAAATTCGTGTCTAGAAAATCAAATTATACACCCAACCTTAATGCTGATTTAATCCACAAGTTCTCATAAATGTATTTTTATAAGAAACTTACCCGTTCTGCAATTTCTGGACACAGATAGAAAACTTCCACCACTCAGCTCTACTTTGAAATACTTCATTATTTTTGGCCTTTTCAGATTTGATAGAAATATTATACACTATCTCAACTAGGATTCATAATTTAATTCTTGTTATGCCACATGCCTCACCATTACTTCAGTTACATTTGAAAATTCATGACCCAATGGCTCAAACAATTTTACTTTATCAGTTTAAACCTTGATCGTCGATCTCAACACTTACCGTTGAATCTTGTGGATAACATTTGTTAATAAAAATTACCATCAATAGAGGACACGAGGTGGGAAATCATGCTTCCTTGATAGATAGATCAACATCATCTTTGGCTTGAGGCAACACGACCACCATTCGATTGAAACTAACCTTCCCGTAGATTACTTAACTATTCCTTTTACTAACTACAACTTCTGACTCCCTGTCAAGACACGTGGAAGCTTGTCACATTCCCTTGGATGATAGATTGACTACATATCAATATTGAGGCAAAATGACAACCATCAGATTAAAATTAACTTGCAATACCTTTATTAGCTTTATTAACATTGCATCGGGCCCGCCAAAGACATGCATCACTCAGTCGCATTGCCTTAAGAGATAGATCTTGCACATCTTTAAGCTTGTGGTAATACGACAATTGTCTGACTAAGACTGACTTGTATACCTTTTATGTTGACTTCTCTGACCTTACTTGGTCCCATTGGATAGGTGTCACTCAGTCATGTTCCCTTGTGAAATAGATTAACCACATCTTTGGGCTTTCAGCAATACAATGACTGTTGGATCAAATCGAACTTGTAAGTACTTTATCATCACTTTGAAATAGATGCGAGACCCACTAGAGACACATGGTGTCTTTTCGTGCTCCCTTGGTTGATAGATTAACTACATCTTTGGCTTGAGGGAATACGACAGCTGTTAGATAAAAAATAATTTGCGCGACATAAGATACAATGTTTTAAAAGGCTGCAAATACTTAGACATAGGAAAAGTTAAAGTGTTCAGACTTAGGAAAATAAAAAGAAAGGTACCCGCCCAACTTAAAAGACATGAAACCTAACCTTTCAAGTGGTAAAGTGGCCCCATTGCAAACATAATAATAAAATGTATGGGCCAATGTCACTTAAGTGAATGATAAAGTAACTCAAAAAAAGAACAAGCTTATAAAGACTTAGGGCCTTTTGCTTGAAAAGGAAATAAATGACCTAGGATCTAGGGTTTCATGTATCCTTTTCTCATCATGCATGGATTTCAACCTTTTTTAGGAAAATTTGTGCATATACCTAAACATATTTTTACAATTTAAGACACAATCTACCACTGGGAACCAAAATTTTGCAAAAAGACCCAGAATTTATAAATATATCCAATAGATTCCATCAAAAAAGAAGGAAACACATCTAGGGAAGGACCTAAATTGAACCCCAGGGATAGTTCAAGTTTGGGGATGATAATAAGAGGGCCAGTCATCCTGCTGTAGTGGTTAGTGGAGTCCTATAAAATAAAATCCTCAATGATCATGACGGTCCCACTATCACTGACGAAAATGTTGGCCGAAGGCCAAGTCCCCAAGAAGCCTAAGAAGGCCTACACCCTTCAAAACACCCGAAGGGCTCTAGATGGTAATGTAATGGAAAAAATTGTCACCCCTTTAGTAGGACAAGAAGACTCATAGGTTGTCACTGAAGAGTATGTAATCACTAAGGTGCCTCTAGGAAAGAGAACTCAACAAGGGGAATTGGACCTCTTGAATGAAGAAATCCAGGCTATTCATGCTCGGTATGAAAAAAAATTCCAAAAGATAAAGGAGTGAAAGGTTACTAATGCAAATATTTTTAGACTCCTGACAGAGTTAGTGCACCCCCTTTCTTTTGAAACACCCATACCTATGGTCTCTGAGACACTGCTCCCTCAAGGCGATGTTGATGCGCTAAGAACTATGAAAAATAAGGCACTCAAGGTGGATGAATGGATGGCCCAATAGATTGGGGCCACAAGAATTTTTCTATTTGATTCTCTCCCAGAATTCTTCAGGGAACATGATACAATGAAGAAAATGGAGACCACCATTCCTTAGTGGCAGGGAGAGATCAAGAAATATGAAGAGTGGAGGGATGCCTCACTGGAGATTCTAAAGCTCAGAGAGGATAATGTGGCAACAACGGGAATCCTAGGAGATTATTCATATGGGTTCCTCAGGACCCAATACTCCAGACTTGCATTAAAATTCAAAATCGGGAAGCAACTCGTAAGGGTACTAGAGGAAAAAATTCACATGATCTAGACCCCAATGGATTGGTGTATTGTTCTTATCAAGGAGATTACATCATTTGACCTTCTAAGCCTCGAGACATATACTCCCATTGATTATATACTTAGCAAGTTTGACAAAATGACCAAGGCTCAATTCTGACCCAAGGGAGATTTCAATAGCGCTTAAATCATGGAACTCTCCCAGATTATGCTCAAGTTCCATGATGCAACCAAGGTGGCTGCAGAGTTAAAGGAAAAGGTTGAGGATGTCGATGATCACTTCAAAAGTTCTGTTGATTGTTGAGACTACTTGAAAGATGTGGAAGAAGATGTCATACTCTTGAAATTGGAGGCATAAAAAAAGTTCAAAGGCCAATAAGATTTTCCAGACTTTGGGGATTCCTTCACCAGAGTGAGTTACAAATTTATTCTTTATTCTTTGAGCGTAAGCTCTCAGATTCTAGATCTCTGAATTCCCAATTTTGTATTCTTTGTAGTGCTAAGCATCAACAAATCTTCTGAGCAAACTGGTCACTATCTATGACTTTTTTTTAGGTCCATGGCCATCCTTCTTGGCATGATGGGTCACTATTAGTTTTAAGGTTCATTGCAAATGCCTTGCAGGTCCCAAGACTCCATTCGAGCATTTAATATCTAGCATATGGGGCCCCACTTGATCACTAAGAATCAGAAAAACATAAATTGGAGTGTATGTACCAAGTCTCTCAGGGAATAACTATCACATATAAAAGTACAAGAACAATTTTTTTGATGGCGGCTTTCCCGGAGCTTCTTTCCTCTCTTTTATTCTCAAATGATTGTATTATTTAGGGTAATTTTGACAATGCAGGTAGTACTGATTGTAAAAATTGTAATATAATGTAAATAGAAACTGTAGGATTAGTCCCTTAGGCATTTAAATTTTTCTATAAATATCAAGTCTAATGCCATTCCAAGGATCAAAAAATTTATGATTTAGCTATCCACAAGTAATACAAGTTTCAGAGTTTCTTAGCTATCTTTTTTTAGAGTTCAAAGTGGATTAATGCTCTCCTGGGGCCACAAGTGTAACTAAAAGTGATGTTGGATTTGACATTGATGAAAGAATGAGGAACACCATTCAGAAATATTCTCTATATTATTTTTAATCCTAGAGTTAGCAAATGATTTTCATGTTGTATGCTTCGTTATGTCCTTTGTTCCAGTTCTGCAATGATTTGATGAAATATCTTACCTTGCTACTGATATACATGTGATTGAAGATTGTATGTATGCTCAGTATCTATTATTTATTTTAATTTGGAGATTTTTTTGATGTTAAGGAGATGTATATCATGAATATAGTTAGAGATTTACACTAAACCTATCCTATCTTTTGATATTTTCTTTTCCGGATATAAGGAATGCTTGCAGGAAATCTATTATCATTTAAGTTTTAGAGGTCAATGAGTCAAAACCAGCTATCCCCCAAAAAAAATAGTCACCCATCCAACTAAGCTAGCCCCACACCATCATGAATTCACTACCAGGTGCTTGGAGGTTAGGAGAGTCTTCTCTCTGATAAACCTCTTCAGGCAAAGTTGGCAGATACTTCAGTATTCGGTGACAACTCCCCACGTTGGCGAGGCCATCACAAAGTCCTATCAATAGGACCTAATGGACATATTATAGAATATCCTAAGAGTATTTCTAGGGAAGATATTAATTACTTTGAATTTATCCTTAACAATTTGGAGGGCTTAAATAGAAGAGCACAATAACATAGTCTATAAAAAATACCTAGTATTATCTCAATTGCAGAGAATAAGAAGGTAAACGAAAGAATAACCAAAGAGGGGGTAGAACTGGCTTTCAAGAACCTAAACCTAGAAAAGACCCTAGGGATATATGGATTTATGGCCCTCTTTTATCAAAAGTGTTGGTCATTTATAGGAAATCAAGTGGTGGATGCCTGAGAAGGTATGCAGAACTCTGGACACATTTTGCAAGAAATAAACAATACCTTTACAACACTAACCCCTAAGAAGATGAATCCAAAATGTTTTGATGATTATAGGCCTATCTCATTATGTAATACCATTTATAAACACCTAACAAAGACCTTGACAAATAGGTTAAATAAAAGTCTTCCTAGCTTAATTTTGGAATAACTAACAAGTTTTGTACCGGGTAGATCAATACTGGATGGGGTTATTATAGCTTAGGAGGCTATACACTCTAATGCAGAAGCATCTATGAGAAAACCTAGGAACTTGAATACACCATTTGATCATAGCATGAAGAGGAGTATGAAGAGATATATCCAAGTTAATTGGGAGATCCTGAAGCCTATAATGACCATATGCAATGATCAATATGATAGAATTGGTAAAACTCTTAAAGGGCTTGATAAGGACCTTAGGAGAAAAATGATGTAAAATGAGCCATTAGTTCTCCATCGGGTTAATTTGGGTAATTAGGGCCTTCAATAGTTTAGTTGGTCCTAGGATATTGGAATCCATTTGATTAATGAGTCTAGAGGTTTTAATTTCAATAAAATGTAAGTTAAGATTTTAATTTTTAAATCCTAACGGCTTTTTAGGAAAGGGTGGGAAAGTAGTTTTAGAGTTATTTAGTGTGTTTAACACTTCCAACTAATTGGGATCAGTTTGGGAAGTTAGGAGAGGATATTTTAACCTTTTTTCATGCCTTAGTCAATGATGTTAAATAGGATGTACGGACTGGGATGGAGATATACAGGACGATACTTGATTTTGATGCAATAAAGAAGATTTTTCTTGCAAATTTGTTAATTTATTTGATGTTCTATTGAATCTAAGCATTTGATAGCTTTATTAGATGTTTACATAATTGGTTTTAATCCATTTGATATTATTTTGATTGAGTCTCAAGCCAATAAGGCCAATTGTACCGTAAAAATCCTTATTTTGGCAGGAGTTCAAGCAATGGATTGAAGATTCATCCCCACACTATACTTACTATGATTGGGGGATGAATCCTAATAGTTTATATTAAATGTTCTAACCATTTTTGATGCAAGGATAACATGGATTTTCAGGGTGATCACTGAATGCATGAATGATTACATGGTTTTGTGAAGGAAACAGAGGTATATGAACAACAGTAGAAGTTATACCTTCATGAGGGGTATATTTTATGACTTGGAGTGTAGGGGTATGTCCATATAATGGTTAATAAATCATTTTTTGAGTCTAGAAATTCTTGGAGAGTGGAAATTTCAAAACCCTTATTTTGAGGGCTTGAGGATAGCCATATTGGGAAATTTGTGTTTGCATTGGTTATAAAACCTATTTGAGTTGATAATTCTTCTATTTGAACCCTTTTGAGAGATAGTTGAGAGTCTTGGGTCTTGGGAGTAAGTTTACTGGGTACTATCTTTTTTAAATGGTCCATTTTCATGCCTAAAATAGGGGTTCAGTGAGTAGTTGGGTATTTTGGTCCAAAGTAACCTATTTTGGGTCTTGGGTATGTTATGTAAGCTTGATAAAGGGTATCTGAATCCACCCTTAGTTTTTCTAGTTGTTTGGGAAAGTTGCTAGTTGTAGTGCTCGGTCGCTGAAGAGCTCAACATCTATTGTTGCTCAACATATACTGTTACTCAACACATATTGTTTCTCATCTTATATGGTATTTCTCAGAATGTTTCAGGTAGTTGGGTGTTATAGTTGGGAGTTTTTTTCAAAGGTGTAGAGCCTATAGGAAGGGATCTCCTTGAAGGGTTGAGAGATTCAGTGATGTTGGACAAAGTAGACCTATAGCCTTTGCGTCACACTCTATCCAGAATAATAAGGTTCCTAGTATGCTTGTTAAATTAGATATCAGAAAGGCCCATACAAAAGTGGATTGGAGATTCTTATGTAGGTTTTTAGAGGCCTTTGGGTTCTCCAAACATTGGATCAACCTGATCTTTGAATACATATCTAGTCCTAGGATGTCTATTCTTGTTAATGGCACTCCTGAATGTTTTTTAAATATTTCTCAAAGGCTAAGACAAGGGGATCCAATATCCCCCTTCCTCTTTATCATTATGATTAAAGTCCTTGGAAGATCATTTAATCAATAAAGAAGGGATGGAGTGCCAAAAGGCATAAGAATTATACAAGAATTAGAGAATGTACTCACCAACAATTTGTAGATGATAATCTACTTTTTGGGACTGCAAGTATAAGAGAAGAAAAATCCTTTAATGGAGTGACGAAAGCTTACTTGTAAGAATTACGTCAATTTATTAATTAGGATAATTCAAAGATTTTTTTCTTTAATACCTCAAGGCCATTATAAAACTCTATTTGTGGAATCTTAGATTTTAAGTTGGGAATGCTTCCTTGTAAGTATCTGGGACTACCATTGGATAAGGGAAACATATCAACTATCCTATGGGATAATGTATTAAACAATCTAGATAGGAAGATGGAATCATGGAAAGGTAAATGGTTAACAAGTGGTAGAAAGACCACCGTGATTAAATCATTCTTAACAACAATCCCCATTTATCAAATAATGTGCTTTAGCTTGTCTGCTGGAATAAAAAATAAAATTACTAAGAAATTGAGAGCCTTCTTTTGGAAAGGATAAAATGATAAGGCCAGGATGACACTTTTATCTTGGAAACAAATATGCAAAGCATAGGAGGAAGGGGGCCTGAATATGAGAGATATCAAGAAGAAAAAACTAGCTTTAGGTGCAAAATTAGTTTGGAAAATGTCTAAAGATCCCAAATCTAAATGGGTTAAGATCTTAAGGTACAAATTCCTAGATGGAAGGGACTATATTAGTATATTTAGACATGAAGTTCCTCCAAATGGATGAAGAGTGTCAAACTTTAATGTAGGCAAATTATTACAGACAATATAACTTGGGACATTAGAGATAGGGCTAATGCTCTTTTTTGGGAAGACTCATGGGGTGATTATCCTCCTCTTAGCTCTATTATTGAAGATGATCAATCTAGTGAGTACCTGAAAAGAAATTGGGGTATTTATGTATAGGATTACATTGAATATCCTATAGGTAATCCAGTACTAGGATGGAAATGGAAGTAATTAGATAATATGGATATACCTAGTGAATTCAATACAAATGTTTAAGAGACCTTACTGCATAGGAAGATTAATCCCACTAAGGGTAATGATAGAGTGGTCTAGGATAAAGCTAAAAATGGAGAATATAATGCAAAATATGGGTATGTAGAATTGAATAACACCTAACAAAATAAATTAGATTTACCTCTAGAATTATGTTGGAATAAGGATTGTCTCCAAAAGGATGATATATTTGCATGGACATCCCTGCAAAAAATAATACTAATAGAGGAATGGTTTCAGAAAATAGGATATCAAGGACCATATAGATGTGTACTCTGTGAAAAAGAGAGTGAATATGTGGATCACTTAATTCTAGGTTGTGAATACTCAAATTGGTGTTGGAATTAGCTGATAGAGAATTTGAATTGGAAAACAACCCTTCCAGATTGTCTGGTAAATCTCTTTAGTAGTTGGCCAAAGGAGAAAGGTAGGATCCTATATGGGAAGCTATGGAATATTTCCCCATCTATGCTGATATGGGAGATTTGGAAGGAAATGAATAGAAGAATCTTCAAAGAATAAAAAATGGACATTGATCAATTTCTCAACAAAGTGAATGCCAACTTAGTAGAAAAGGTGAGTTGTAGGAATAGGAATGGGATAAATGATATGATTTTCACAACTATAGATGTTTGCATGAGGAAAAAGTGGTTCATCTTGAAGATTATGTTAGTACTATCCAAAATTCTTCATGGTTCTGAGGCTTTTCCAAGTGTTTTTTTCCCTAGTTTCTCAAGCCCTAATTTCTCCGTGCTTAAACCCTTGTGTCAATTTCATTAAGAATCCTAAAACCCTAAGTCTTTGTGGCTCGTTATATTTTCAAGTTATCTTTTTTGAGTCACTTAATTTTTATTTGACCATGTACCATTTTATCTTTTATGCCTTGTCTCTTAATCTTGCAAGCAAGATCAAATATTCCTCATGGTCTGGAGACTTGGCGAGGCAGGTTTATCTCTTAATCTCTTAAAGGTAGGGAATATACTCTTTTCTTTCAGCGATATGGAGAAGGTATGTTATATTTCTTGGCATGGTAGCTATCTCATAATCTCGTAATACTTGGCGGTTAGTATCTAACATCTAGAAATCTAGCGACAAAGGTAAGACTTGATTTTTTAATGATTGTCTCTGAATCTCATAATGACATAGTAAAGACTTCAAAGATTTATAGATTCAATGAGAACCGTCGATGTAGATCATGATCAAGGGTTGTTTTTGGGTCTCATAAGCTAAGTCAAGTTAAGTCTTATATCCAACGATTCAAAGATAATATTTACCTTTGAATCTTGACACCAAACCAAAGTTAATACTTTTATTTGGAGATCAAGAGATATGAATTATCACTAAATCTCAAAATGGGCCTGGGGTTAAGTCAATTGTTGTGAGATCTTGCACCAAATATTGATTAAAACTAAGATGTGTAACTATCACTAAATCACTAGATATGTCAAAGTCAAGCCAAAGGATTCGATGATTCAGAGACACAAGCCCAAAGTTTGAGAAGATGCAGGCACGTGTCCAGAGGATTCATAAGATCAATGGTTATTTCTCAATCTCTGGATAAACTAAGTTGCAAGAAAAAAATTTGGAGACTCAAAGATATGTGTTATGTATGAATCTTATGATTAGACCAGAGTTATAGCCAGGGTCTGGAGACTTGGAGATACAAAGGGTTGACTTGCTCAGGTTAAAGGCAGGTTAAAATTAAAAGAGATATGTGAGATAGATCCTATGGTCGACATGTTTCCTCCAATGAAAATATGAAGGAGCTTTAATGTTCAAGGTAATGCTCCTGCTTGAAACATAGCTGTGTTGATGTCATGCTCCCAGGATTTAAAGTAAATATTGAAGGTACCACAGGTTTGTGTTGATCTAGTCGTTGGTGTTATGCCTTAAAATTAAATATTCTTGATAGATAATATATGAGGCATTGTGCCATGTTGATGCAAGTCAAGTTGTCAGACCTTGGGGGTCTTCAGTGTAAAGTAAAGATCAGGAAAGTTTCTATGGATTGGAAGGACATTGCTATGCCTAGATGTAGAGATGATCAACAGATAATGATAAAGGCATCGCGATAGGGTGCCACCTCTTTGATAAGATTGTCAGAGCCTAGGTAACTTAAAGAAGATCTACAGATTGCATTTAAAGTTGGAAAAGATTCAAATCTTGGCCATTGATGCCATATTCCACACCACTTGTGACCATTGTAACCAATATTTTAATATTCAAATGTATTTCTCAGATTTTTCATGGTGGTGGATTGAAATTTTTGTTCTTGGTCATAAATGTGTTGATATGATTTTTTGGGTCATCTTTGCACAGTTATAGAATGGTGTTTGGACAAGGATTATGCAGCTCAAGATGTTTTTATGTTCAAAATTGATAGTTGGGGTTTCTAATCAGATTGATACACCTTATATAGACACTTGGTCTGCTATGCATTTATGTTTAGTTTTTCTCCGTGTCATGGTGCTTGAGAAATTAGACTTCATGGTACTATTCTTCACTTCCTAAGAAGGTGGCTACATATTAGATCAGATTGCACATATTGAAGTGAAGATAGGGTTTCAACTTTATGAAAGGGTAGATGAATGAATTGAATGCATTTTATTGTTGCAAAACCTAACCCTAAATGATCTAAAGCTTGTTTCATCCATGTTTCCTATAAAGGGAAAGTAGAGAGCATTAGGTTTCTTACTTGTTTCCAGTCTAGGATAGAGCAGATATTTTGAGACTTTATTAAGACATAGTATAAAGTTCTTGTAATCTTTTGTAGATTATTGAATTGTGTATTTCATTAGTCATATTGTTGCATAAAATTTGATTCATCATACTTAATATAAGCTTTCTCATATCTAAGTCTCTCCTTTGTGTTATCTTCTGAGTTTTGAGTTTTGTGACTTATTACATAAAATTTTCTCATGTATATGTTTTATTCCATAAGTCTTTGATTTGAGATCAAATTAAAATGATTTGGATATAACATAGGCTCATTTGATTATCTACATAAGGATACTATAAGTAGTGTGTGGTATGGGATATTTATGTTTATGGTTATGAGTTTGTGACCAGTAGGTTAGTTTTTGTTTTCAGTATTTGTATTGAGGAGTTTCCCAATGGATAAGGCACTGCTCAAGAACTGGTATATTCATTGAGATATATGTCTGATAGGTTTGGCTATATTGTGCCCTATCAAAACATCCAAAATATTTCCATTAATTTTTACTTGGATTAGGTGTACTTATCTTGGTTTTGCAAAGCCAGAAGTGCAGAGGGAATTCTTGTCCCTATAGTTGGTCTAGTTACCTTGCAGAGCTTTCATACTTGGAGCTAACCACTCCTAACATCAGTCTCAAGGTATATTTGTGGCTTCTCAAAGCATGAACATTTTCAAACACCAACAGATTCAACCTTTTATAGCTAAGAAAGGGAAGGATGGGGAGGATAAAAGGAATAGATGTGTATGGAAAGCGCCAAAAATAGGCTAGTATAAACTTAACTTTGATGAGGCTTCTAGAGGTAATCCTAGAATAGGAGGGATTGGATGTTGCATTCATAACTGGGAAGGTAATAAGATTGCAAGAAAGGAAGATCCTATTAGGGAGGTCTCTAACAATTATGCAGAATGTTCAGCCCTTATAGAAGGTCTACTTTTATATAAGAGATTAAAAATATATAAGTTATAAATTGAGGGGAATCCTTCTTTGGTTGTTAATGCTATTAGGAAAGGGTCTCCTAATTGGCACCTAAACAAGATCATTTGTAACACATTGGAAATCCTCACACATTTTATCCATTTAACTATTAATCATATCTATGGGGAAGGGAACAAGTGTGCAGATTCCCTTACTAATGAAGGGGCATATGGGACTAGAAGAGATGAAGTTGAGTTGAGGAATACATTATAAAAAAAAATATCATGGTAACCTAGGCCTTGGTATCTCATTTTTTATAGGATCTCTACCCAATGGATCCCTTAGTGAAGGTAGGTAGAGCTCTAAGGACTGAGGAGGAAGAGTAAAGGATTATTCTAGGTGTAGGATATAACTTTAAACTATGTTCAATAGTAAGGCTAAAACCTGTGATTCTATGGCCAAGCCTTTATTTATTTCATTAGCCTTATCTAGAGGTAAACCTAAGCTTTAAGCTTATGATAAATAACCCATCATAATTTATAGAATGAGACCATTACGGGGTGTTGATGTAAACATATTAATATCTCATTTTCTAATCTTATTAGTTCAAGGTAAATTAGAGTGTTTAGGCTCTTCCTTTAGGTTTAGTTTTAATTAACATTTCCCTCCTATTTTGGGCTATGAACCTTTTTCTAAAGTAATGTGTATCCCCTTTAAATAAAATGGAGTTTTGTAGATTTATGGGAAAGTTTTACTTATGCCTAGAATATTTTTTCACCTCCCCCACTTTCTAGATACTTCATTTAATAATTAGAGGTAATCATTTATGAACTTGGGATTTTCCAGAATATGATTATTTTCTCGTCCTGTCTTCTTGAGAAATCCAGCTACTTTAGGATCCTTATAGAATTCTTAGGATTTTCCCTTTCCTAGATATAATTCCTTTCTAGGCCAAAAAATATAACGTGATTTCTTTGATTACTTGTCATAGACCCTATCCTATCCAAGAAATTAAGGTTTTATGGAGTCCAAAATTATAGTTTTCAATATCTCGGGTAACAGAAAGATGGAACCAAATCCTAAAACAACTCGGTGACCTATCAAAGAGAGTGGTGGAGATGATTTTTCTATGAGGATCCCCAAGATTATGAATTTACCTTTCAGATGAATGGAGCAATTGTGGGATTCTTTATAGGATTCCTTTTTTGGTAAAGGTGCAAAAAATGGAAATTATGGTGCTATGCAGGGATATATTTCCAAAAAAAATATTTATGGTTTGGCGTAAGCTGTATATAAAGTTGATATGAACTTGGACATTTCCCAACCAGAGGACTATATGAGGGAGGAGGTGGGAATTCTAATGGATATGGAAGATATAGTATGAAGACCAATTTTGGAGTTCAAAAACAAGGAAATATTTGACTCCAATTGGATGGTAGTTGAAAGAAATTTGAATTTTCTTCTGAAGTTGATGCAAGAGCATCCTAGGTTTCTTTTCTATCCTGCTCATCTTTGTTCATTTTTCTAGTTAATGCCAAGTTGTAGATTTTGCTGAGTTGCACTGTGTGCTAAGCTATCTAGTGTTGGCCAAGTTCATGTTTGTGCCAAGCTGCCTAGTGTTGGTTGAGCGTTCCTTCCTATGCCGAGTGGGCCTGATGCTCAATTATTCTTGATTGAGCTTGTCTGTATTTGGTTTTTTTTGAAGCTAACTTTTGCATTTAATTATGCACATTTAATATTTGGATCTTATCTTGGGATGTGTACTAACTGTTGGTGGTCAGCCTTCCATCTTTGTAAGCTACTTTTACAAGTATAAATAGGGATGTCTAGGAGTAGTTTAGGTATTAGCTAGTAGAGAAAGTAGAAGATGATGATATGAGAGGGTAGAAGATAGATTAAATCTATATTTTCATAAATCTTGTTGGTCGTAACCCATAAGGCTTCACAAGAAAACATGTATGTTGTAATTACATGAATCAATAAAAACTATTTGTTGTTCCTTCTGTCCTTGGTGTTGTTTTATTCCATTGTGTGTACTCCCAGGGTGGATGGATAGTTGGGTGTGCCATTGGCCCTGACCTCCCTGCCTCCCTTGTGCTAGGTGGTATCAAAGCAAATTTCCTCCTTAATGGATTGAATCACGTAGAACCCTGAGTTTATTTGGTTGTAGGGTAGCAGATTTGTGGATTTGACCTATAACTTGCAGAGGGTTATGATCTTGCAGGAACCATCAAGATGGTTTGAGGCAGAGGGAATGTTGATAATGCCATAATGGACATGTTGAGACAAATTGAAACCAGATTAGATTCTGTAGAGACAACCCACAGAAGAGAAGTGCATCTTGATGATGTGAGTGATGATGAAGTAGTGGAACCAAATCTAGAGCCCGAGGAAGATCAAGATGAGGAAATATTGTTGAGATTATTGTTTAAGGCACATTCAAAGCCTGTTGTTGAAGTTGTTCTTTATGATGGAAACTTGGATACCAATGTTATGTTGGATTGGATCTCTGATATGGAGAAGCTATTTGAGTTTGAAAGTACTGATAATAGAAAGGTGAAAATTGTAGTCACTAGGTTGAAAGGTCATGCCTCACTTTGGTGGGAGCATTTGAAAATTGATAGAAAAAGAAGAGGAAAGGAAAATATCAGAACTTGGTTGAAAATGCTGAACAAGGTGAAGAAGAATTTCCTTCCTACTGATTACCAATTTAGATTTCCGATGAAGATGTAGAACATTAGACAAAAGGACATGACTGTGAAGGAATACACTAAGGAATTCTATAGATTGGACATTAGATCTGGACATGTGGATGATGAGGTTGAGAAAGTTGCAAGGTATATGAATGGATTGGGATCTGGAATTCAAGATGAAATAAGTTTTGTGAATTTTGATAGTGTGGAAGAAGAATATAAATATGCCTTGAAAGATGAGGAGATCTTGAAAAATAAGTATAAACAAAGACAAAGAAGTCAAGGTGGTAGATTCCACAGAGGTAGAGGCAGATCCTATGGTGAAGGTGACAAATCTGATTACTCTGCAAAAGATAAGGGAAAATATGAGTGGAAAATTAATGATAAAAGAAAGACCAAGTGGAAAGGTGGTAGTTCTCACCAAGGAGGTTGTAGTTCCTACCAAGGAAGAGGTAGAGGTGGTTTTATTGGTAATTGTTTCAGATGTGGAAAAGAAGGGCATAGATCTTTCAAATGTAGACACTCTAATGGAAATGGACATGGTCATAGGAATGTTGTGGTACAAGATCTTGAGGGTTCCCCAAGTGGACCTAAGGAAGGATAAAAACTGATGGTAAAGAGAGCTTTGTGTAATAACTGATTGGATGAAGAACCTGTTCTAAGCAGAAGTCTTTTCAAGACCAGATGCATGATGCTAGGAAAATGTTGTAAAGTGATTATTGACAATGGAAGTTCAATGAATTTGGCATTGGAGGAGCTGGTTACAAAGTTTCAATTGCAGATTTTGAGATACCCTAAAACCTATCATGTTTCATGGATCAAGGATGAGCATAAGTTGAAAGTAAGTGAACAATGTGTTGTGAAAGTCAAGATACGAAATTACTTTGATGAATTTCTATGTGATATTATGCCTATGGATTGTTGTCATATTATGTTGGGTGGACCTTGGCAGTATGATAGACATGTTGTGTATAATGGTAGATTGAATCAATATACTTTTTGGGTGAATGGGAAGAAGAAAACATTGTTACCTTTGATTGATATCCTAGAGGAGATAAACTATACAACTATGAAAATTTGCATGATTAATGGAAAACAATTTGAGAAAGAAATGAAGAAGAATCAATTCTAATTTTCCATAATTCCTAAATGCCGAGTGATAGGGTAATAGTAATTGCTGAGTGATATAAACTAGTAAATGTCGAGCGACAAAAGATAGTGGAGACCGAGTACCAATAGAAATTCAAAACTTGCTAAATGAATATAAGGAGATTGTTGCAGAGGATATTTTGGATGGTTTACCGCTAGTGAGAAGTATAAGTCATTGTATGGATCTGATTCCTGGAGCTAGTTTACCAAATAAAGAACCATATAGATTGACACCTACATAGAATGAAGAACTTAACATACAAGTGCATGAGTTGTTGCAGATAGGTTTGATTAGAGAAAGCTTGAGTCCATGTATTGTACCTACTATTTTGACACCTAAGAAGAATGGAGAATGGAGAATGTGTCCTGATTCTAGATATATCAATAAGATAACAGTGAAGTATAGGTTTCCTATGCTAGATGGATGACATAATGGATTGTTTGAGTGGAGAAAAATATTTTACTAAGATTGATTTGAAGAGTGGCTATCATCAGATTAGAATCAGAGAAGGTGGTGAATGGAAGACTACTTTCAAGATAAAAGAAGGATTATATGAGTGGTTGGTTATTCCTTTTGGTTTGACTAATGTGCCTAGTACCTTCATAAGGTTGATGAATGAAGTTCTCAAGAGATTTTTGGGTAATTTTTTTATTCTTTATTTTGATGATATTCTGATATTTAGTAAGACTAAGGAAGAACAACTTGAGCATATTAGACAAGTATTGAAAAGATTGAAAGAAGAGAAGCTACAGATTAATCTGAAGAAGTGTTCCTTTATGCAAGAAGAGATTGTGTATTTAGGATTTGTGATTTTAGCTGATGGCATGAAAATGGACCCTGAGAAGATTAAAGAAATTATGGATTGGCCTACACCTAAGAATGTGAGTGAGGTAACATCATTTCATGGTTTGGCTAGCTTTTACAGAAAGTTCATTAAGAATTTTAGTTCTATTTGTAATGCTATGTCTGAGATTATGAGAGGAGATAAAAAGGATTTTAAGTTGACACATGGAGCTGAAAATATTTTTGAGACTTTGAAACAAAAGGTTGTCGAGTTCCCTATGTTAGATTTACCTGATTTTAATAAGGTATTTCAAATTGAGTGTGATGAAAGTGGTAGTGCAATAGGAGCTATCTTGAGTCAAGAAGGTAAACCTGTTGCTTTCTTTAGTGAGAGTTTGAATGATGCTAAAAGGAAGTATTTTGTGTATGATCAAGAGTTTTATGCTGTTGTTCAAGATTTGAAGAAGTGGAGACATTATTTGATTCCTAAGGAGTTTGTGTTGTATACTGATCATAAAGCTTTATAGTATTTGGGAAGTTAACATAAGTTGAATCAGAGACATATGAAGTGGGTTGAATACTTACAGAGTTAAATATTTTTGATAAAGCATAAGAGTGGAGTTACTAACCAAATTACAGATAAACTAAGTAGAAGATGTTCTTTGTTGACTAAGATAAAGATTGATGTTCTTGGTTTTGATGAGATGAAGGAGTTGTATGATATTGACCTTGATTTTTCTGAGGCTTGGAGAGAGTGCAGAACACCAAAACTACCAAAACAACCGAGTAAGTTCATAGAGTATTTCATTCAAGAAGGTATTTTGTTCAAAGGAATTCAGTTATGTATACGAAGAAGTTCCATGAGAACTAATTTGATTAAGGAAAATCATTTTGGTGGATTGGCTGGATATTTTGGAATTAATAAGATATTGTGTTTACTTAAGGAAAAGTATTATTGGCCTCATATGTATAAGGATGTTCAGAAATTTGTAAGGAGTTGTGGACTTTGTCAAGTTGCAAAAGGAGTAAGTCAGAATACTAGATTGTATACACCTATTTTTGTTCCTGAGAAACCTTGGAGTCACATCAGCATGGATTTTGATCTTGGATTACCTAAGATAGTAAAAGGGTATGATTCCATATTTGTTTTTGTGGATAGATTTTCTAAGATGGCACATTTAATACCATGTAAGAAGACATCAGATTCTATGCATGTTGCTAATATTTTCTTCAAAGAGGTTGTTAAATTGCATGGATTATCGAGAAGTATTATCTCTGACCGAGATAGCATGTTTGTTGCTTACTTTTGCAGGACTTTGTGGAAGAAGATGGATATTGAGTTGAGGTTTAGTTCTACATTCCATCCATAGATAGTGGAAAGATAGAGGTTGTTAATAGAATCTTGGGCAATTTACTAAGATGTTTAGTTGGAGATAAGCCGAGTAATTGGGAGATGATATTAGAACAAGTTGATTTTACATATGACAATTCTGTGAATAGGAGTACAAGAAAAACACCTTTTGAGATTGTTACTGGAATGTAGCCTAGAGGAGTATCAAATTTGAGGGATATTGTTAGAGAAGAAAAGAGAAGTGATGAAGGGGAAGTATTTTATGATCTTATGAAGTCTTTACATGAGGAAGTGAAGTTGGTGATGAGGTGATGGTACATTTGAAGAAGGGAGGATTTCCTATTAGAACATACAATAAGATGAAAATGAAGAAGTTTTGGTCATTGTAAAATTATGAGGAAGTTTGAAAATGGTAATGCTTATGAAGTTGAGTTACCTGATGACATGGATATATCTCCTATATTCAATATTTATTATTTTCATAAGTATCATGAGTCAGATGATGAAGTTTTTATACCAGATGAGTATCCTAAGAAGTAGATTGAAGAGACTGAATAAATATTGGATAATAGGATTGGTAAAAACACAAGAGGAAAAAATTACTATGAATATTTGGTGAAGTGGAAGAATAGACCAATTGAAGATGCTACATGGATTTCTCAAATTGAGGTGGATTTAGCTTAGGTTGTGACACCTCAATAATTTAGGGGAATCATTTCTTTGAACCCTAGTTGTCTGATGCAGGAGTATCCTGGGTTACCTTGCTATCCTACTCATGTAATGCCCCACCAGGGAACCCAGGAGAACTAACCTAAACATGCAACCAAGTTAACGGGATATATATATTTTTTAAATGTTTACAAACAATAATGTTAACAGCGTAGAAGAAAAACAAAGAGATAAATAATATCCACATAAATACAACTCAAAAAAGGTTACAAATCTCGAGGGTTCCTTGACATAGAATTACTTAAGCAAAATAATATATGAGAACAACTATAAAGAACTTAGCATAAAGGATACATCAACTGATCCAATAATATACATATCATATAATAAGACAACATATACAAATGATACCTAAGGTATAGATGAAAGAATCAACATCCACTGCACAAGTCACAGGGTATGCAATATGCATAAAAATACAATATATCCTTTGAAATGATGTTAACCAATATACATATATGGTACAAATATAAAACTCATGAAACTGAACAAGTCTAAAAAATAATAAGAAGATAGAAGAAGAACTCCAACAAGGATCATCCAAGCATGAAGATGAATGCCAGATCTCAATGGTAATAAGAATCACTACCACCCGACCTTGTGGAGCCAAAGGTCCACTCCCACGATGTTAAGGAGATAATAACAGGACCACTCACACATGTATACAACAAGAAGGAAACCATCAAAGGTATACAAGATATCATAAATAAATATATAGGAAGATCCTAGAAGCTCTCTGAATCACAATAAGTAAATCTACAAAACACCAGAGGTAACCGACATATGTAGGATAACCTAAGCTATATATTGGAAGGTGTCATCATGTACGTCTAACCCTTGAGTTTTTTCCTAGTAGTCTCTCTGGACTCCAACACTCAAGTGACCATACACGGTATCAATGACCTCTCAAATAGACAGAGTCACTAACTATGCTAGACACAAAACCCTCAAGGCAGAAAGCATCATCTCAACCTCCATATTAGCCTATAATAGCGCTCAAGAATGGGTGAGGAATTATATATTATTAGATTATACTAAAAATCTTAATAAATTATTATGTTATCACTTGTTACAATTACTTACAATAAATGATCCTAGTAGCCACTTGTGAGCCCCGACACTTACTGCAAGACACCCCCTACTATACAACTAGGTAACCTCCCATAGGTTCACAAAAGAACATCATGAAGGTATAACATAAACCTCATCACTAATTCCCACTCATATAGGGATACACCCTTAGAGAATCATAAATAATATAAAAAAGAAGAACATAAATCTCAAAATTGGTTCTTGCCCATACAAGAACTGTTGGTTTTCAAATAACCAAAACCACCTAAAATACTCTCACAAGATCACATAAGACAAGTTTTAGACAAACCAAGTTGGGTAAAAAGATCGAGACCAAAATTAATATCAACATGAACATGCAATGAAGCACATAAAACACCATAGAAACTGAAACCCCAAAACCTCTGGTTTTACATCCTGATAGTCAACTAATCCCAATAGACATCTGAAACATTATAGTTTCATAAAAGGGAAAGAAACACACAATCTATTTAATCAGTCACTCAGAAGACACATAATTACATAATGAGTATGGTTCTAGAAAGGCAGTAAAATTCAGTGATAAACTCATTTATAGTAGCACTATGCAAATTAGTTTATCTAATAAAATTACTAATAACAATATAATTCATTTTTGTTTAGAAAATGCACATTAAGCCTTTATACATTAATTTATAAAATCCAGGCCATATAAATTAATCTATTTAATAATTACTAAAATTCAACTATAATTACCAATAAAAGTTCAGTGGAATCATCCACATAACATTTAAAGCTTTCAAAATATGCGCAAAACTGGATCATTATAAGCAATTCCTGTTCTCCCAAATAAATGAGGTAAATTAATAATTTACCTATCTAACATATCATATTAGAAGCCACAGTTGACCTAGAGTAATCAATTATCTAGGAGATTACACGCAATAGAACCGATGCCTAACCATGATTAAAAATTAGATAGGAACATCTATATATATCCACAAGAGTATTCAAATCAAGAACACAGAACAAAACATAGTAGAAAGATCGTGATTGAATAAATAAATAACCTAAATAGCTCTATCTCTCAGTTTGAACCCAATTAAACAATCTATTACTAATTGAAAGCAATAGTGCTATTATACTAAAATATAATTAGCAATTTAAACCAAATTTTTTTTCATAAAAATAATAATAAGAATAATATTATTTATCACTTATTATCTTAATTAATAACTTTTAATAATTACAATAATAATAAATATATATTAATTCATATAACTACTTTAAATATAAACTATTAATGAAGTTATACATAATATAACAATAATAAACAAAATTTATTAATTAAAAAAGAATTTTAATTAATAAAATAAAATAAAATCTAAATTAAAAACTTTAAACAAAAACTATTATAAAAATTTAAATTCAAATAAAGTTTAAAAAAAAACAAAATTTAAAAAAACCAAGTTGGGGGGAGGGGGTGGTCCCCACCCCACCCAACCCCCTTTGGGGAACCGCAGGTCACATGGCCTGCCGGCCCTGCAGTGCCCCTTGGGCTACGGGGTATGGGGTGTGGGAGAGTGGTGGCCCCCGCCCCAAATACCAAATATTTTCAATTTTTTTTAAGTTTTTTTAAATAAAGAAAACTTTGTTTTTATTTCATTTCTTTTTTCCTATAATTCGTTTCCAAATTAAACCATTTCTAAGATAATAAGCATTTGCTTTTTTTTTAATAATATTTATTAATTACACCAGATTGTATTTTCCTTTTCACCAGCATATATATATATATATATATATATATATATATATATATAT
>MU227567.1:1539132-1616038 GCA_018584345.1 Thuja plicata
TATATATACATATATGTATATATATATATACATATATGTATATATATACATATATGTATATATATATATGTATATAGATGTATATATATATATATATTCTAGCAATATTATTAAGCATAAATTTTCCCTTTTCAATAATAAATTAATTTAAACATATTTCAATCAAAGAGATATTTTCCTTAAATCTATAGCTCCAAATGAGGTAAATAGGGATTTATTACAAACATGCAAATTGATGCAAATAATGAAAAGTTTCTAACTTTAATATTAATTTATTTTCAAGAAGAGTTTCTTCCTCAAGCATGCAAAATTAACCCTAATTATTTTGTTTTTGTTTCCATGCAGATCTGGGACCAGAATTTGGGCTAGAAACTGGTAAGGTCAAATTTCTACTTTCAAGATAAGAAATTTATTGATCTGAGGCCCTCAACCAAATTTTGACAACAATCATAATTTCTCAATCAAAGAAGACATTTTTACAATTCGAAACCCTAAGGGTATTATTGAAAATTGATTCATTCTAATTGAAAACCCTAATGCCCATTTTGCACCCAATACCATAAACTGATACCCTTATGCCCAAAATCATAGATCTAACATGCAAACATGAAGGAAACCACAAATTTGATCAAACAAGGAAGCTTCAAACAAAGGATCCTAGCTTTCCAGATGCATAGAAGACGGGGATCTGAAAGCTAGAATTGACAAGACTAAGATCCTACCTTAATAAATTATGAGAGTAACAAATTTATAAATCCAAGCAATGAAGAATCCCAAAAATGCTCCAAAATGCTCCCAATCTTTCACGAATCCTCAATTACCTGAGTTCTCCTTCTCCCTGATTGAATAACCTCCAAAATGGCTTTCAATCCAAGGATATAGAAAACCAAGCAATTAAGTTTTCAAAAAGTGAAACCCTAAAGGGAATATTATCTAATTAATAATTAAAAGAAATTCTTTACTTTCAATTTTCACTTACAGAATGCATAACTCAACTTTATAATATGAAAACAAATTCATAATTGAAAATGCATGAGAATATATTACAATTAAATAAATCAATTAATCATGCAACTTAAAGTAATATAAAATAAATCAATTTTGCACAATTAATTGAATTTAATATTTATTGAATCTCAATTATTTAAATCAAGACTTAATAATTAAATTAATTAATTAAATATAGGCATTTAATTAATACTTAATTATTAAATAGCCATATATTTATATATCAATATTTTGACCTTATTAAAGGTGCAATAATTAACATTAATATTTCTATAAATATTCATTAAATAAATCAAGCCAAAAGCATCATTAATCCATCTAAAACCCATCTAAATGAAAAAAATAACTAAAACAAAGAAACAACTAAAACAAACTACAAACACACACAAACAGGCTCACAAATCCACGCCACTTGACAGATTTGAATAGGATAGTCAATTAGATTCTTTGTCTATTTCTAGTATACTATAAGGGTTTAGGGTATGGATTTGGACCAGATATTATCTCCCCTCTCTTACCATTGAGATATTTCAATAGGGCATGTTCACTCTTGCCAATTCAGGGAAGATGTAGCCTGGTACCTGCAAACCTGTCATCACAAAGATGGAAATACATGCATATAATATAGCAACTAATGGTTGAGACTAGTTTATTGTGTGGATCTCGCCGAAGCAAGTAACTATGACTTTGTCCCATACCATACCAAACACATCAAATAGTAATGCAAAACATACAAATGATCCATGTGCATATAGATATAGGGTCAGTATTGTTAGAAAATCATAATCAAAATGACATCATAAAATATACATAACCATCATGAAATAATCATAAATCGTATGCAAATAGAGGATATAATACAACTAAACAATGGATCAATACCATAATAAAAATTAATGCATAAATATCCTTAAAATCACCTGAAATAACTTACACATACAAAGGTCTAAAAGTGTTCAAAAACAAAAACAAAAAGGCAGGCTAAGGGGTGGGTATTACATCATCCTCCCCTAAAACTAGGCTTACTCTTGGAAGCCAATAACTAATCTAGTAAAGAATCAAAAGGATTCGCACCGTAGTGCTAGTTCCCTATTAAGAAGGATCAAACACAAAAATACACTCAACTCATAACCACCAAAATAATATACCAATCAACACAATCACTCATTTATATCGCGAGAAGGAACTAATGTAAATCAACTTAACTATCTTTTAAGATATGCATAATGAATCACGAATAGTAATATAACTTATATTTAAGCATAAACCAAAAATCACCTCAATCATTTATTCATCATACAATATTTCTTAAATAATTATATATTTTTAATGCTTTCAAAAACCATGAAATACATACATACCAAAGCTTAATATAGAAGGCACATATCAATTTTTATATCGAATATAAATTTGAACAGTTCATGCAACCTTACTTAATGCAACACTCACACAAACATATAAATTACGCAATGCTTTTTTGTTTCCACATACAATTGCAATGCAATCTTCATGATGTCCTCCCTTATACATACTATTAGAGTTCCACAAAGAACATGATAGAAACAATACTTATCACAAAACATGGTGTTGATGGGACTTTGTGACTGGCTTCGCCAACAGGGGATAAGTTGTCACTGGGTACAGAAGTACCCGCCAAATCTACCTATAGAGGTTTTCTAGAGAATGAATTCTCCTAGCCTGCAAGCACCTGGTAGTTGTGTCTTGATGGTGCGGGGGAGCTAAGTTGGGTAGGTGACTATTGTTTGAGGGGATAGAAGGTTTTTACTCATCACTTCTGGGAATTTAAAAGGGGGTGAGATTTCCTACAAGCATTTTAGATTTATCAAAGAAATCACAAAATCTAGATCAGAGTTAGATAATTCTTCTACTTATAGTTATGTAATACATATTCAAACATCAACAATGATCCAATGCAAGAAAACAATGCTAAATATTGGATACACAAGGAATCAATGATTCATATGCATTCAATAGAAAAGGGAGATAAGATCATTTAACTAAATGAAAAAAAACACCATAGAAAAGGACATAAGAAGACATACAACAAAAAATATGTTCATTAACTTTGGAGATCAGAATAAAAAATAACATAGGGCCACAAGCTATTCTTCCTTCTTTCATTAACTTGAAACTATTCTAGCATCATTGGCGAGTACATTGATTTAAACCTATTTAAATAAAAGAGATATTTTCCTTAAATATATAGCTCCAAATGAGGTAAATAGGGATTTATTACAAACATTCAAATTGATGCAAACAATGAAAAGTTTCTAACTTTAATATTAATTTATTTCCAAGAAGAGTTTCTTCCTCAAGCATGCAAAATTAACCCTGATTGTTTTGTTTTTGTTTTGATGCAGATCTGGGACCAAAATTTGGGCTAGAATCTGGTAAGGTCAAATTCATACTTTCAAGATTAGAAATTTATAGATTTGAGGCCCTCAACCAAATTTTGACAACAATCCTGATTTCTCAATCAAAGAAGACATTTTTACAATTTGAAACCCTAAGGGCATTATTGAAAACTGATTCAATCCAATTGAAAACCCTAATGCCCATTTTGCACCCAATACCATAAATTGAAACCCTTATACTCAAAATAATAGATATGACATACAAACATTAAGGAAACCACAAATTGATCCAAGAATACTTTTCTTCAATTTTAATCAATAAACCACACAATAATCAAACAAGGAAGCTTCAAACAAAGGATCCTAGCTATAACATAAGAAATAGATGTTACCTAAATGTAAGATAAGAAATAGGGTAATTAGATTTAAGGTAAGATACAATTGTGTTGTTACATTTGAAATTATAATGTTTATTGAAATGTGAGGGATAAATAAGATGTTCCTTTTTATCCTCAAATACACAAAGGAAGGATCCAAATTGATTAACCCCAAGGGAAGGATCAAGAAGAAGATCTTAAATTATGTTTTATAGAAAATAATATATGATAGGTTTAGAAAGATTAATAACTTTAATTTAAATGAATAGGATAAAATTACTAACCTTGAAATGTTATAGATCTGAAGAATGTTGTTTTCGAGGGTCTGCACTGAGTTCTAGAAAATTTGAGTCCGGATATGGAACAGAAACTCAGAGACAAACAAAACCTAGAAATATTTTTCCATTCGGACATAGTTCTGATTTTGACCCTCAAGTCAATTTCACCATTGACCCAAAATTTATGATTCTGACCTAGGGCAGAATCAACCTCAAAAGTCTCTGACTGAAAATCTATTTTCGGATCCTAATATTTTGTTGAAAAGGGTATCTAAATCTGCACTCAGATCCGCTATTCTGAACTTGTATCTACAAGAAAAATGAATTTTTTTATTGGGGGGAAGGGGTTTGCCTTGGTCAAACCCCAGTTTTAGAATTAACCTCAAAGTATAATTGAAATTACATAACTAAACAAAGGAAATATAACAATTCACCTTGCTTATGTAGAAACCCTTTTAGGGGATTTGAATACATGGATCCACAAGTATGTATGCACCAAATGGATATAGAATATAAAATATAGAATGTAGGATGTCTCAAATCAATTGCTTGTAGATCTTCAACACTAATCTTGAATAGATCTTGGAATAGGAAGATGCTTGGAGGAATGTGGATGGAGAAATCTTGAACAAGAGGGCACCATAGAGCTTGAATCCTTCAATGGCTACCAATGGATCTCCTTTATGAATTGAATTCTTGAAATTATTTGAATACTTGAATACATGATAGTAGATGCTTGCTTCAATAGATCATGCATAGAATTTGGATGGATGGAATTACTTCTTGCGTCTTAGAGAAAATGTGAGGAGAAATATTCCTTATATACAAATCTAGGGCACAATCTTCTAGAGAGGGCTACATAGGAGAATTAAATTCCTATTAGACCTATATTCCTAGAAGGGGACCTATATTAAATATAATTTAAGATTCATCATTTCGAAGCCCAAAATAGCCGACACAGAAGTTGTAAATGAAATTTTCTGAAGCCCAACATCCGAAAACTCTAGAAGCTTGAAATTTGGACCTTGGGACAGAAAAATGTTGATTCTGACCTAGGTCAAGGTCAAGGTCGACCTTGACCCAGAAAGGTTGATTTTGACCCTGAGGTTAAAAAATATCATCTTTGCAATTTAGGATGTCATAAATAGGTTGGAGAAAAGTGGGAAATGGGGTAGAATAGGGGAGAAAGCCAGATCTAAGTCAGAGACCCATTAAATGTGCTTTTCATGACCCCAAAACACTTACTCAGAAGGATAAGCTAGTCTACAATGGAAGTTCTTCCATTTTCTGACTATACACTAGCTTTTTAGATGCATAGAAGATGGGTAACTGAAAGTGAGAATTGAAAAAACCAAGATCCTACCTTAATAACTGATGAGAGGAACAAATTCACAAATCAAAGCAATGAAGAATCCCAAAAATTCTCTAAAATTCTCCCAAGCTTTCACAAATCCTCAATCACCTGATTTCTCCTTCTCCTTGATTAAACAACCTCCAAAATGGATTTCAATCCAAGGATATAGTAAACCAAGCAATCAAGTTTTCAAAAAGTGAAACCCTAAAGGGAATATTAATTATCTAATTAATAATTAAAAGAAATTCTTTATTTTCAAATTTCACTTAAAGCATGCATAACTCATATTTATAATATGAAAGCAAAGTCATAATTGAAAATGCATGAGAATATATTTCAATTAAATAAATCAATTAATCATGCAACTTAAAGTAATATTCAATAAATCAATTTTGCATAATTAATTATAATTAATTAAATTTAATATTTATTAAATCTCAATTATTTAAATCAAGACTTAATAATTAAATTAATTAATTAAATATAGGCATTTAACTAATATTTAATTATTAAATAGCCATATATTTCATATATCAATGTTTTGACCTTATTAAAGGTGCAATAATGAACATTAATATTTTTTATAAATGTTCATTAAATAAATCAAGCCAAAAGCATCATTAATCCATCTAAAACCCATCTAAATAGAAAAACAACTGAAACAGAGAAACAACTGAAACACACCACAAACACACACAAACAGGCTTACGAATCCACATCACTTGACGTATTCAAATATGATATTCAATTAGATTCTTTGTCCATTTATAGGACAAAATAAGCGTTTAGGGTATGGATTTGGACCTGATATTATCTCCCCTCTCTTACCATTGAGATATTACGATAGGGAACACTCACTCCTTCCAATTCAGGGAAGACGTAGCCTAGTACCTGCAAACCTATCATCACAAAGATGAACATACATTCATATAATATAGCAACCAATGGTTGAGACTAGTTTATCGCATGGATCTCACCAAAGAAAGTAACTACAAATCTATCCCATACCATATCACACACATCAAATAGTAATGCAAAACTTACAAATGATCCATGTGAATATAGATATAGGGTCAGTATTGTTAGAAAACCATAATCAAAATGACATCATAACATAGACTTAACCAACATGAAATAATCATAAATTGTATACAAATAGATTATATAATACAAATAATAAATGGATCAATAGAATACTGAAAAGTAATGCATAAATATCCTTAAAATCACCTAAAATAACTAACACATACATACAAAGGTCTAAAAAAGTTCAAAAATTGAAACATAAAGATAGACTAAGGGGTGGGTATTATAGCTCATCTTTGTTCATTTTTCCAATTTGTGCCGAGTTGAAGTTCTTTCTGAGTTGCAATGTGTGTCGAGTTGTCCAGTGTTGGCTGAGCTCCTATTTGTGCTGAGCTGCCCAGTGTTGGTTGAGTGTTCCTTCCTATGCTGAGTGAACTTGATGTTGGATTATTTTGACTTAGCTTGTCTATGTTTGGTTTCTGTTGAAGGCGACTTCTGTATTTAATCATGTTTCACATTTAATATTTGGATATTATCTTGAGATGTGTGCAAATAATTGGTGGTTGGCCTTCCATCTTTGTAAGCCACTTTGGAAAGTATAAATATGGATGTCTAGGAGTAGGTTAGGTATCAGCTAGTAGAGCAAGTAGTAGATGATGATATGAGAAGGTAGAAGATAGATTAAATCTAGATTTTCATGAATATTGTTGGCTATAACCTGGAAGGCCTCACAACCGGCCATGTATGTTGTAATTGCATGAATCAATAAAATATATTCAATTTTCCTTCTCTCCTTGGTGATTTTCTCAGTGTTGTTTTCTTCCATTGTGTGTAATTGCAAGTTGGCTGGATAGTTGGGTGTGCCTTTGGCCCCAACCTCCCTGCTATCCTTGCGCCAGAAGTGGCACTATGTAATTATGCTAAATGATACACTGTGTTTCTATGATTATTTTAGAGAGGAGGGTTATGAGATTCCTGACTCGATGAAGGGCATCAACTTGGATAAAATCTACTTATTTCCTTTGAAGATCATGTAAATAGTTGGCAGAAGAGTATTAGGCAAGAGGTTAAAAATAAATTACCAATGGGATTTGAGACAATGGAAGAAAAAGAATCAGATGAAGAGTTGATCATTGTGAAAATAAAGAGGCCATAGGGATACTTTTGGTACTCATGTTTCTCTCCTTTGTATTTATTAGCCATATAATGATATAGTGATAGGTTCTCTATTTTGGCTTTTAAGGAGAATGTTCTCCATTTTGGATATGGATAGATGCTTCATTTTGGGCTTTATACTTTGAATAATGGCATTAGCTTAGTGGTAAGAAGGTAGTCAAGGAAGTTGTAATCACCTAAAAATGGTCTGATACAATTAGATGCCCTAATCTAAAATCAAATTTTGTCGGTCCTAACCAAGGCATCCAATTCAAGGCTAATCATAATTATGTAATTGAACTAGTTCGGTTTAATTATATAATTCATCAAAAATAAAAATCAAAGATCACTCACTAAGAGGCATTAATTAATTAATTAATCCTATTCATTTAAATCAAATCAAAATAAAAAATCACATGCCTAAGGATATTAATTAAAGTGAATTAATTATTTCAAGCATTTATATTAGTCCACTTGGCCTAAAATTCAACTCATTGATCAATGATAAGAAATCACATGGATCAGTCAAGGGATATCTAGCTTCACACTTTCCTCTTCTATAATTCTTGATCTCATGCATAGCCTTTGAAACTCTTTAGTATAAGAGTTAACATCCAAATCTTTTTGTCTAAGAATTTGTATCCTTTTATGCAACTAAATTTCATAGTCTTCAGGTACATATGCTTCTCTAATTTTGGCTACCATAGCCTTCCAAGTAGAAATGGGTATCTTTCCTTCATTCTCTCTCTCATCTTGGATAAATTTCCACCAAGTGAGTGTAGACCCTATAAGCTTTTCCTTTGCCACTTTCACTTTCTGAGATTCAGTTATACCATCACATTGAAAGTGATTTTCTAGTCCTTCAATCCAATCTAGGACTATCTCTGGTTCCATCTTCCAGTAAAGATAGGAACTCCTTCCAATACCTTTCCACTCAAATCCTTTAGTACCTTTAATAATGGTTCTTTAGTGAGGAAAAGGTTATCTTCAGGGACCTCATTATCTAAGGCTATATCTTTACTGTTTCCTTCAACTTTATCTTTCACTTCCTCATTCTTTTCTTCTACTTGGTCCACTTTGTGTTCTGGTTGGGCCAATCTCTCTCTGAGAAATCTATTCTCTTCTTCTTTCTCATCCACTTTCTTTGCAAGCTCTGCATTTTTCACCATTGTAGACTCTCCTACTAACTCTACTTGTTGAAATATTCACCACAAGCCAAATCTTATTGGCTCTGATACCAATCTGATAGAAACACTCAAGGTGTGCTTGCACAAGCCAATTCTAGGACTCTACTATTCCTATCCCTCTCAAGATCCTACCCTCTCTTCTAGGATCTTCCAAGTCCTTTCTCAACTATCATAGGACTTCTCCAACACAAATCTATGAGTTGGTCACTTTTGTGCTTCACCTTGGGGTAACTATTAACAAAGTGATCTTCAATCCCTTACTCCTTAGAAGACTCCAAGTGTAATTTCATCTCTTCTTCATCTAAAGTGTTGTAGGGGTTGTAAATATTTCTAAGAAAACTTCTTTCCTTCCATATGATCCAATTTGAATAGGACAACAATAGTTTTTCAAATGATCTCCATGCCATAGGTGAATTTGGTCTTTTAGGCCTAATAGGTCAATTAGCCCTAATCAGTGAGTTTTTCTCACTTATTTCACAATTCTTCCAAATAACCCAAAAAAAAAATTAGATATCAGACACCCTTTTCCAATACATTAAGGATTTTTGTGATCTTAGGGTTCTAGGGCCTTCGTACAGTAGGTTCCTAGAAATCAGGGCTAATAAGGCTAATAGGGCTATTTTCATGCAGTCTACCGATTTCTTCTTAGAAATATATCTTAATGGATTGTAAAATGCCTAATCTAGCTATGAGGTATCTTTATGACCTCTATTCTTGTGAAACCATACTTGGTTCCATTCTCCCAATCTTTCCCCTGTAATTAAACACCATTAGTTCACTGTCATGCACCTAATCGGGCACACTGGACTCGCCTAGGGCATGACACCAAAGTTAAGTAGCTTTATTTTCTGAGCTCCTCCTTCCTTATGTAAACTATACAATGGATTTTATTCCATATCCCTCTGGGTCATGATGATTTTCATGGTGGAGATCTATGGGGGAGCCATTTTCCCTAAAACTGTCTAAACCACGCCAACAACTGTACAACTAACACAATAATTTAACAAACTAATCTAATGAACTCACAGAAAATTCAAAGATAAACAAAAAATTTCCTAAAATACCTCTTATACTCAAATACAACACTGGATCTCAACATTCAATCCATCTACTAACACTCAAACATCAAGGTAGTCAACTGTATGCAAAAACCAGTACTCAGAACTTCTTCAAATTCAAATCAATCATTACATCCACTTACCATGGGAAATGGGATCCTCCATGTCTAAATATAATTTCATCATTATTATAGGATTTTACATTAACCACCCACCATCATTCTTCAAAAAGAATCTAATAATGCCAAATGTTGTCATGCAACTTTTAAAACTTGTAAATATTGTCATGCAACATTTTGACAACTTTGACAACTTTACATAAAACAAATCCAACTGACCTCTAATAGACATAGAATGATGTAAAAGAATCTTAGAGGCCTTTTTAGGCACATTTATAACCTATCCTAAGCCTTGAAGGCTTTTGGACCCATTTTCCCACTTTTAGGCTTAATCTAGAACTAACCACTAACAAAGCATAAAACACCTAGGTTGGATTGATCCTAGTCAAATACACCTAGGTTCACACTTGAAAGACCTTCTAAGGCTAAAAATAAAATCTAATAACTTGGATAAGGTAAGTTCAATCCAAATTGATGATGAAGAATATAGGTCCTTTCAAGATCCTCAAAAGATTTGGGAACAATGCATACAAAATAGTTTTACCTTCTGATATTGGATGGTCTCCAATATTTAATGTATCTAACATTTTTGCACATAAGGGTCCTATTAATAATGTTTGTGATGTAGGTGACCAAGGTCTAGATCAATCAAACTTGAAGGACAATCTTCCCCAACCATCAAAGACTAAGATTGAGTGCATTTTGGAAAAGAGGGTTACTGACAAGATAAGGAGGAGAATATATTTTTAGTTCTTGGTTAAGTGGAAGAATATACCTTTTGAAGATGCCACATGGATGATAGAGGAGGCTATTGCTAAAGCTGGAGCAACCCTTGCAGAGATTCAAACTCAAGAGAGTTGAGTTCTCTCTACCCTGAGGAGTATGATGTAGAGAAGAATAACATTCCTTCTAAGGTTTCATTGGATGTAATAAGTTTGGATACTTAGGATCAACATAATAATGTCACTTGGTCCATTCTATAAGGCTAAGGGTCCCAAAGGTACTTTATAAACCTTAGGTCTCCTTAGACCAATAGGACCTTAGTGTTAAGTCAAGTAGGGTATCATAGGAGTTTTATGATTTTGTCCAATAATGACCTTATAAATTATCTTATAGAATTTTGAATCCATTAAGTGGTTTATAGGATGAAAAGTGCAAAAGTTGCACTAACTTTTCAATGTTGTCAGCAAAAGTGCAAAAGTTGTAAATGTTGTTGACAAGTTGCTCGAGAAGTTGCAAATTTGTTCCCAATGGTCATAACCATTAAAAATATGGTTATTGTTGTTGGAAATGGTCTATTTGAGATAGGATAGGCCTTTCCAAGATGACATTGATGATATTGTATGATTCTTGGTGGATTGGAATGAAACAACATTGAATTTCTTGAGTATTTCCCTATTTTCTAGTGTTGTACAGTCCTGTATGGATTATGGTTTCATAATATATTGCATGGTAATGAATTAGGAGGTTTTATATTTCATATACATTTTATTTGAGTTCATTTGGTGATCATAGGAGGAATTTCTAATCAAATTGGTCTAGACTATTCAGAAAACCCTCCAATTTTTAGTGTGCTTCAAAGATGGAGCCCTAACTTGACATTTTAGTAATGGAATTCCTTGAAAAATTGGAAAATTAAATTTAGGGATGTGTATTTAGTGATTCCAAAGGCTTGGGATAGGAGGTATTGGTTTTCTATTTTATCCATCAAGCCTTAGGCTAAATAATCTCATGTATTTAGCCTAAGAATGATGAATTGGCGTAGACAGTCAGATAAGAAGAGAAGTGTGACTTGGTAAATGGTGGATTTGGAACAATGTGAGGTAGAATAAAAAAATTGAGGTGTTGGATCGATTATGTGTACCCATTTATTTATACTTGTTGTGGTAACGAAGCCTAATTAGGCCTATTAGGTCTGTTAACACAATAAGGGTTAAGGGGTGCTGGAGTAGAGTTGGGTCTTATAAATTTGGATTCTTACATAATTCCAAAAATGGTACTAGAATTTATAATATTTTTTCCAAGTCACTAAGGAATATTAAAATTTATTATCCAAAAACCTCTCAGAGAGACCTAATTGAGTCTACTAGCCCAATAAGGGATAGGTGTGTTGTGGGTGTCTTGGAACCTAATCAGTGTTTCATTCTCATTTTATGTGCCCCAATATTTATGTTTCAATCATCATTTTTAGTTTTTAAGAAGTGTAGGGTGGATTTCCAAAAAATCATCTAGTTTGAGGGAAAGTGTCCCTAAGGCACACAATTATCCTAGTTGGATCTAACCCCTAAGAATTTAGGAAAGTTCTTTGGGGTATACCATATTCTTGGAAGGGTATAATACTTCAATAAGAATTAATTATATGATGTTGGGTCAAAGGACAAATAGGTTAGAGTCCTAAACAAGAAGGGGCCCATTGAGAAAGCTTTTGGTTGTGCTCTCTACATCAATATGTATAGGAGAAGAAAGAATTTCTAGAACTAGAACCACAACTGGAACCTACTTTTCTAAAAATGTTTTGGAATCCTTACAAAAAAGAAGAGAAAAGGATAAATAGAAGAGAAACCCTAAAATATTCACTGGCTTTGACACATGTCCATTCTTCAAATCCTAATCAGGTGAAAAATATCTTTTCCTTGTCCAACCAACTCAAAAATCTGATGCTGCTCAAAATATTTGATATGCATCCCTTAGCTGCTCAATCCCAACACATTAGGAACATTAATGTCAACCCAGAAAATAAGCCTCATCCATCTACCTCTCTACATCTTGAAATGTAGCGCCATGACCATAAAACCCTTAGGAACACAAGAAAATTAAAAAAAACCCTTGCTAACGGTCACCTTCGTGTGCCAATAACATATGAAAACCTAGATTAAACCTCAACATTAAGTTTAAAATCCATTCGTTGATCATATTTAAAATTACCCTTCTGCCGAGAGAAAATATGACCACAAGCCTAGTCAACAGCCCTATGGACACCACGTGGAAGACATTGATTGACCCTTTGAAAATATATGTTTATCACCATAGCAGCACCGATCAATGACCCAAGACACATGGCATGAACTCATGATCTCACACCCCCTATCCTCCTTGAAAATTTCTTCATAGGATTACAAGAACTGTGGGCCCTTGTTAACCTCTCTTTGATCTACCTTCCTTCCATGTGTCGCAAACCTTCTCTTTCCTTTTCACTCTTCTTTTTAGGATCATAAGAACTCAAAACCTATCACCCCTAGGCCCGCCACTTCATTTACTTCATTTCTTCATCCTAGACATGCATCACACTATCATGTTCCCATGATCCTTCTCACTCCTAGTCACTCTTCTTGCAGGATCACGGGAAGATGCAACCTCTCCACCCGGCCCCACTTCCTTTCTCACTGCCTATGCTACATCTCACAACCTGGTTTGGTGCCACCTTTTCTACATTGCATATCTATGTGGTCGACCCAACCATATGTCACATTATCGCAATCCTGGGACCTTTCTCTTTCCTAGTCATTCCTCTTGGCAGGATCACGATAATGCACCACCTAACATCTGACCTGACTATGGGTCCACAAAAATCTTCATGTTGACTGCCAATTGTTTTCCACTTAACTGCACATTCATGAACCACCTTCCAAAAGGTGCATTCATTTTTGGCACTTCATACTTGTGCGCTGGGATATAAAAACCATTAAGTAACCGGTATCATGACCAATGTGGGATAAATGCCTTTAAGCATTTCCTTAAAATAAACAACGTAGACAGGGAAGTCCTTCAAACTCCCTCCATTTCCTAGTTGAAAACACACATGGAAGATCCCAGCCTTGAGTAAATCATTCTTTCTTTTCCTCAACACCCTCCACCCAAAAATTATACCATATGAACCCTTGGTAATTTGTTTTCCATGACAAGCATGGATGTTTCAGCAAATTTTAACATGGTACTCTAAGAAAAATGAGAGTACCAAAATACATAATTGAATATATTTTATGGTATTTATGTCATCTTGATAGATTATATAAAATTAGATATTAAAAATAATAATCTTCTATGAAAAGAACCAACTTGAAGAGCCAGTTGGTGAGAAGGTTTACCCGCTTAGGTTCTGCCAAATCATTTGGAACTTTCTAATCTATTGATTTGGGAACCAACACAATATACATAAAAAGAAAATATGAAATTTATTCTAATTAATCACCATGACCATCTTATAATTACCTCTCACTTTCCTCAATCTACCTTTCCTCATCAGGCACTCCCCTTTAAATTTTTTAATGGAGTTGGGATCCGAAATGTGATGTACAAGGATATTTTCTATGAGCTTAGGAAGATATTTAGTAATGTACACCATGGTCTAGTATACCATATATACATCCACCATAGAACCCTTAGGATGTCATCTTTTTCTAACCAAAGCCTTCAAAAATTTCAACTGCCTCAAAATGATCCACATTGACCTTGTGTGTACAAGTCCATACAATTCAATCTCCTCAACTTGGTGTATGAGGTAGTGTTCTTGTGCATTGAAAAATGTCTAAGGTAGACATTTTTTCATTTCACACATTAGATGAGGAATTTTTTTTCTAATAATTTATATCTTCTTTATGCATTTCTTTAGTTGTCATCCATCTAAAAGTGATTCAATGCACAAATATATTAATGAGATTTAACAAAAATATACAATACATTACATAACAAGTAAAACAAATGGAAAATATCATATCTATACAATGAATTGAAAAAATATCACTACTTACCTCATTTATTTTCCATGATCATATATAACTTGCTTGAAATTGTTGTCGAAGTTGTCTGGGAGAGATATAGGTAGAATGTATTGCAACAATTATAAAATAAAATTTTCACTTTTTTTCCAAAACTATACACTGAAAAGTACATGTAGTATATAAATATATCTATAATATACTAGAATAATTACTTTAATAATGGTATTCCAATCATGTATTTTCATTGTTGACCCAAATTCATCTTTCTTTGTTATGATATTGTTTTTGTTCGTAGAAAATCCTATGGGAAATCATTTTTTTTGTATGACTTCTTTTATAGCATTGCTTTGTTACTCCATTAATAACCAAGGAAGGGTGCTTATATTAATTTGGTCTCCATCTCTATTTAATTGAATGACATTTTTTATTTCATGATTGGCTTCCTGAATGTCACTACAAATTTTAAGAATTTTTTCTTTGTCATGTTTTCCATCCAATTTTTCCATAACGTTTCTGTTATATTCTTTTTGATATGCATTGTATCAAAACATGAATAATTTATAGCTACTCATAGTAGGGTGACCTACTAAATTGTCTGGGATAACTTTTTAGTCCCTGTGGAAGATGATCATTAATTCCATGATGACCTTCATGAAGCATATAATTTAACAATTAACAACAAAAATCATTGTCAATTACAGCATGAGTAAACAAAAAACAATATAAAATAATAAATTCCAAACATATCATATGCTATAGATAAAGAATTTGATCCAATGCATAGCCTTGATGATTAATTTTATTATATTCTAACTTCCATAAGTGAGGTGTCACTCTTCATGGTTTTGATGTAGTCTCTTCTTTCCCATCGAAAAGGTGTTTTTTTAGTAGTTCGATACGTATTATTTATGTGGAGGAAGTGCCTATACTCATCAAACACCTGCTTTCCTAAACTTGTTGAACGATGAATTTTCATCTTTGGACCACAAACTGGACAAGAATTTTTTTCCCTTTGTTTGAAGACCTACAAGATCATATATAATTGGATTAAATATGTTAATTTTTATAATTATATATAATGAATAAATTATTTAAAAAATATGCATGATATCTACTTCATAAATTTAAATATTTTTCAAGTGAATTCAAACATTATAACATGCCACAAAAATGTGTTAGCCCCAGGGCATCATTAATTATCCATACAAGCATTGCATGGAATTAAAATTGTCTTTGTCCTATTGGTCTAGAGACTTCATACATAGTGACTCCATTCCATAAGTTTAGTAACTCGTTGATAATAGGGTCGATATATACATTCATATCTTTAACTTGGTACTTGCCTAGTTGAATGAACATAAATATCACATAATTATTATAACCATTTTACTGAAATATATATAAATTAATGTACATGAGTATTAAATGAAAAAATAATAAGTTATTATGCAACAAATAAGACAAATGAGACGCTACTACATTAAATAAAATTGATGTAAAAAAATATCTAGAACAAGCATTGCCAACATTATGTGCTCCCTCTTTATTGACATCCATTGAGGAATGTTATTATTGATAACAAAAATATGCCACACCAAGTAAATAGATCTAACTCTCCAAATGTATTAGCACCTCCCTCTGCCAGTCAAATCTTGAGATTATGAGGTCCTTCTTTAAAGTGTGGCTATTTTTCCTCCATGTCCCTAAATGCAGAACCATCCACATGCATTCAATTAATGTCATCTCCACTTCTATTACGTGCATGGTAATCCATAAATTGCACTAATATTTCACACCTAAATAATCATTTAATATGTGGAATAATGGGAATATAATGAAGAACCTCACAAGCCACCTTTTTTGTTAGTTGATCTATTCAATATCTATTGATATGACACTCTAGACATTCTGTTGAAAATTCATGTTGTTTATGATATATAATATGATCATTAGGACATGCATTTATTTCTTGATAATCCATTCCAATATCTTTCATAATGATAGATAAATCTCAGTATGAGCGAGGTAAAATATTTGATGGTTGTAACAAAATCACCATATACAAGATAAATCAGTATGAGTGAGGAAGTCAAGAAAGTTGCATTTTCCTTTCCTCCGGATAAGGCACCAGGACTTGATTGATTTACAACACTATTTTTCCAATAATGCTAGGACTTATATGGTTTGATCTTCTAGCAGTTGTGGATAAATCTAGATAGAATGGATAAATTCTCAAATGTTTAAATATGACAAACATCTCTATTATTCCTAAAACTAGGGTCCCTAATACATTTGTAGATTCTAGGCCCATATCTTTATGCAATATGGTGTACAAAATCATTACTAAATCTATATAATTAAGGCTATAAGCCTTGGTACCTTTAATTATATCCCTTGAACAAGGAGGGTTTGTTCTAGGAAGAGAGACAATGGACGGGGCCTTGGTAGGTCTTGAAGTTCTAAATTATATCAATGCAAATCAGCAATCTAACTTTGTTGTTAACTTAGATATGATGAAACCTTATGATAGGCTCAATTGCGATTTTTTATTCAAAGTTCTACTCAAGTTTGGATTCCATAAGAAATGGTGTAAATGGATTAAAGCATGTGTCTCTGGAGCATGGTTTTCATTTCTAATCAATGGTCAAGTGATAGGATTCTTTCCTTCAACTCAAGGAGCTAGACAATTCGACCCACTCTCATCAATTCCGTTCACCATTATGGTGGACGCTTTGAGTAGAAGCATCAACCGAGATCATAAAAATGCATTGTGACAAGGAGCTCAAATTTTAGGTAATACATTATTAGTTACTAATTATTTCTTTGTGGATGATACTTTGTTATTTGGTAAATCCTCCATCAAGGAAGCCAAGCACATAAAAGGCTCATTAGAATTATATACTTCAGTCTCAGGCCAAAAGATTAATGCAAACAAATAAAAAATAAAAAATATTCAACACCAATGCAATCATCTCAAACAAAATAAAAAATATTCTGGGATTCCCATTAGAACAACTCCCCTCCACCTATTTAGGTGTACCTTTCTTTGTTGGCACTAATAAAGCTTTATTTTGGAATATAGTGATTGATAGAATTAGAGCGCAAACTACCTGCCTGGAAAGGTAGATGGTTATCACTACCGAGTAAAATCATGCTCATTAAAACAATCCTAACTGCAATACCCAATTATTACATGTCATTTCTTAAGGCTCCATCATCTATTATCCAATAGATTTAGAAGCTCATCATGGAGTTTTTATGGAAGGGTAATGTTTTAGATGCTAAGAAAATACCACTCATATCATTATAGAATATGGCTCAAGAAAAATCATGCAGTGGAGTTGTCCTTCACAATTTAGCTCATAGAAACAAAGATTTTTGAGGGAAATTGATTTGACAGATGTATTCCAACCCTACTGCAAAGTGGTGTTAAATTATGCAACAAAAGTATCTGGATGATCAAGATTCCTCACATATTTTGAGTGTGGCAAATTCTCCTAAAGACTACTTTATGCTTAACTCAAGAAAACTGATTACTAACTACATTTCTTGGGAAGTAAATATTGGGTTAAATATCAAGTTCTCGATAGACTCATGGAATGGTTTACCACCCCTAGCTAAACTGGAACAAAATGTAGAAATTATGAACATCACCATGAATATATGGGGCTCTAATCTTTTCGACTATATTTTGTCCATAGAGATATACTTAGGGAAAGTAATATGGAAAGATCCAAGTCTTCTATCCATTAATGACCACCAATCCTCCCTGCCACTATCTATTTTCTAGCATCATACTATCTACATGTCAAAACAAGAGAACAACATAATAGGGGTTCCATCCAAGGAGGGAAAATATACAATCAAGGAAGGTTATAGATCATTACAACATCTAGATAATAAAAAATTAAAGAGTAGAGCCTCTTCATTTTTTTGGAACTTGTCTATTCTTCCTAAAGTAGGGTGCTTTGGATGGTTAGCTCTCCAAAATAATATTTTAACTAGTGACAAAGTTTCCAAATTGGGGATTGCTGAACTATTCAAGTGTGATCTTTGTGAGAAAGGATTTGAATCAGTGGACCATCTTATCCTAAATTGTGACTTTGAAAATCACTATTGGATGTATGTTATTAAAAATATGAACCTGTCATTGGCCCTAACAAATACACTATGGGACTTATATGAAACATGCCCTCTGATATGTACAGAATTAGTTTTCTCCTATCTATGGAAGTGTATCCTTGTTGCAGTCATTTGGGATATATGGTGGGAAAGAAACAAAATAATCTTTAGAAAAATAGCCACTCCAGTCAAGATTATAATAGATCAGCTAGAGAACTCAATATCAGAAATAAAAAAAGGCATGTTAGATTGGGTGGTTGTTGTTGCACCAAAAGATCGACCTTTCAATGCCCGATACAACCACTAGACTTATAGAATCCACAGGAGGCGGTTAAACCCTTATCACCAACTGCTGAATGGCCTAACCGAGACCAAGGGAGAACACCTTAGAACAATCTCACCCTTAGGACATGCATGGGGTTATAACATGTGAACTTATCTCTGATACCAATTTTTAGATTGGGCGGTTGTCGTTGCACCAAAAGATCAACCTGTCAATACCCAATACAACCACTAGACTAATAGAATCCACATAAGGTGATTAAATCCTTGTCACTAACCACTACTTTTCCTGACCGAGACCAAGGGTGCACACCTTGCAACAATTGGTATTGGAATGAAGAAGTGAAGATCTTGGAAGATTCCTTTCAAGATGTTCTAAAATTGGTGAGAAAGCACTAAATTCTACATTGTTTTTTTTATAAATTTTGGGTGCACCCTTTCCATTGATGTCAAAGGGGGAGAAGAGAGGAAAATTGAGAAAATAAGAGAAAAGTAAAAGTTCATTAGAGGAAAAGAGAAGAGAAGAGTTAGTGTTCGTTGGGACACTTAGTCATTTTTTGTTAAGTGTTTCCATCAATGCCAAAGGGAGAGATTGTTGGAAAGTGATAAAGTTTAGAGTGTTATGGGACACTTGAGGGTTGTCATTTATGGAAACACATCTGATATGATGATCGCTTGGAGTTAAGTACAATTTTGGAGATACAGTCTTGAAAATGACTAAGTATAGAAATAAAAGTACAAAGTATAGTGGTACTATTTTGGACATCAAATATCATATATGATAGTTTATGACTTGCAAGCTTAGAGGAAGACACTTTGGGATATGTATGATCTCTAGTTAAGGTCTCTTGTGTTTTGGTGTTGATCACAGAGAGTTAGAGTGTTTGAAGACATGCAAAGACAGTGGAATAGTGAAATAGAGCAGATGAACAATCATGATGATTAAGGGAGTATGAGATAGAATCAAAATGTGCTAAGTTGGATTGTTATTGTGGATTACCTATAATTTGGTATTAGAAGATCACCAACATTATATTTAATTTTTGTAAAAGTATTTACTCTATTTTTAATTGTATTTGAGAGCCGACTGAATGATGTAACACACACACACACACAGATATATGAAGAACATTTTATAAAGAAAAGATTTGGAAAGAGATGTTAGAGATGATTGATGGCAGATGCAAGATCAAAGGTTGACAGATATTATTAAGAGCTACAACTGGAACTATCTAAGCATTGCAGATGCTTTTTTTTGTTCAGTACTGAGAACACTTTGTAACAAAAGTATTAGTTGTAAGAGCTATAAGCTTAGTACGCCCCTAACAAGGTGTTGTATACCTTTAACAGGGTTGATATTCCTTTAATAAGGAAATTTACTATGTAATACTCAACTCCTAACATGGCTAGGTCTCCTTACAGGGACATTATACTTTTGTACATGTTTGTGGGTACCATCCCCACTGGGGTTTTCCCTTGGCCATGGTTTCCTCAAAAACAAATAATGGTGTTATGAGTTGTGTGTTATTTTCTTATGTTCTTTTCATTTAAGAAATCTTATAGTTTATTTGGAATTGGTTTAAGTTTAATTTAAAGTGTTGTAATACTGATTCACCCCCCTCTCAGTATTACTCAATCCTAAAAAGGCCAATCTATCAGCTATTAAGTGCAATCACTTCTTCTCGATTTGGGATGGATGGATTGAAAAATAATAGGAACATATTCAGATTCCATTGGGTAGGACTCCAAATTGGCAATCAATCCACACAATATATAGAGCATCAATTAAATGGCATCCCCCATGCAAAGATGATGCCAAGATAAACTTTTATGGGGATTAAAGAGGAAATCCAGTAGTGTCTAAAATAGGGGTTTGCATCAAAAATTGGATAAGAAATCTTATTGCAATAAAGGAATCGCCAATTAGCCCAGGGACAAATAATGTGGTAGAAGCTCAAGCTCTTCTCGCAGGAGTGGTTCTAGCAAAATAAGAAGGATTACAAAACATTCATATTGAGGGAGACTCATTAATTATCATCAATGCATGCATAACCAAGTGAATTCAAAATTGGAATTTAGCCTACATCTTGAAATAGGTATGGTATCTCCTTCACTCCTTTACACACTACAACATATCACATACCCTCAGAGAAGGAAATAAAATAGCAGACTGTTTGTCAAATTTTGGTTGTGATGGTCATCATATTGAAACTCATAAATCGCAACACTTTGTCAATGAAAACCCACAGCTCAAAATCTTAGTTGAGGATGAGGTTATTAAAAATAATGATTAATATTAAAATTTTACATACCCCTTTAGCAAGTGGATTAAGAATAATTAAAATAAATATAGATGATTTGATGATGGTGTCATATCTTGAAGAAAATTACCCCACTTACAACTTTGCATAATTTGATAATAAATTTTAATGATGTGGCATTGTTTGGATGGGAACATGAGGTAAGCCACACATAGTTGCATTTAACGCCAGAGTGAAGCCACAAGATATGTGATCTAATCACATACTTGAAAACAATTATTAAGGAAAATGGGCTCTTAGCTGGCAACACTGCAGTATGAGTACAATTTAAACATGTGCGGTCTGTGGCTTCATTGAGATATTAAAGATAGGGAAAATACATTCGAAACCAATTACTCTATTTTAGATAATGGATTCTCCTTCATGTTTGAATTGCAGATATTGCAAGAAAATTCATTCAGTATATATGTTGTGGAATGAGACGATCAAGATAGAATTTGAAGAAAATAAAGATGCCCTATTCGCACAAATAGATGATGCACTAATAGACATATTATTCACACTGCATAGCATTCAAATTCCCAGGGTAGTAATGGATTTTATTGGTGAAAAAATTATTTCCCCCAGGGCCAAGAGAGTTTTGTTACCATGTCAAGTGATATCAAATTTTTTATCGAATGCTATGGATATGCTGCAAGCTAATCCACTATTAGATAGTATACCATAAGGTCATTGATAAAGAGTTTCCCTAGTTGGAAAAGTATGAAATGGCAGTCAAGAAATACAAACTATGGCATGGAAAGGGTCTCTTAGGGGGTTTGTTTCCCAAGCATTATATTAAGAGCAACTATGCTTATATGCTTGTGTATGACAACATTAAGTGTTCCCTAGATAGGAAAAATTACTGTCATGTTCAAACTGCCTTACAAGCACATGGTCGTGAGTTAGATGGTATGGTGGTCACCATAATTAGGGCTAAAGTGAATGCACTCCTCAACATTCTTGAACTCAAAAACATAGAAGATGTGAATCTGCATGAACAAATTATAGAACCACAACAAAGTCTAGTTTTGGATTTAAACAAATGTCGGTTAATTGAACCCAATTCTGGTTGGGGTGAGATCTCTGTAGAAGATCAATTTATGCAAGGAAAAAAGCTTCTATGACATACAAGTGCTAGGGCACACACTATTTTGGTATCGAGTTGGCCAAAAATGCATCTTGGGTCCTCGAGGTGGCCAAATGATGTGCCCGACTCTTTTGGTTGGTTGGAAGAATTGCCCTGGTCTTCAGAATGACAAGGAGTTCTACCAGAGTCCTCATTTATGGGTACTTATGGATGTGAATAGCTGGGTTTTTCAGCAGATCCCGTGGCCATGGAAGAATAAAAATGTTTTTAGGTGATGACTTCTACAATTTTTGGTGTGTTTTTAGGTGTTGGCTTCTACACTTTTTGGTGTGATCAATGTAATGATAATGACCCTAATACTCTATTTTTTGGAATCAATAAATTGGGGTTCTTTTGTAAAGCAAAAGGATACCTCATAATAATTCCAAGGAAAAGATAGGCTATACATTAAAAATTCATGCTTACCATTTCAAATGGATAATTGTTGGATATATTAAGCTTGTAAGATAGGTATTATTAACATTAGTGTCAATTATAATTATCTTCGTAATGGTTGGATAACACATTCTATTGTAATTGAGCTAGGACATTGGGTTTTCTTCCTAGTTCTTTCCCAATTGAGCTCTTGAACTACTTTATCAATATTATATATATAAAATATCAGTGGTTCTCCCACTTTTGATTTAAAAAAAATTCACCTATCAATCTACAACAAAAAAATAATTGGTTAATATAAATAATATTAATGGTACATATTTAATCCTTTATTTACTAGTGATGAACTAACAACAAAAATAAATGAAAAAGATGACATATATGGAATACCTTAACATATGTGAGATTTCTATGTTGGATAAACCATTCATAACCTTCAAGTTCAAAAAAAAAAAAAGTAGAGAGAAGAGTTGTTTGGGAGCCTTCATAAAGGGGCTCGTATGCATTCTCAAGTATACGTAAATCATGAATATCAACAAAGTCATCTTGATAATCATAATCAGTTGTGCCACTAAATGTGTCATGGATCAATGTATTTATTTGTACCATCATCTTCAACTATGTTTTATGGTGCATGATCATCTTGTTCCAAAGGATCATTAACTTTATAATCGATATTCACATATCCCTATTCCTCTACTTGCAAAATGACATTCTCCAGGCCATGATAATCCATATTATGTTCTCTAGGGCATCCCACCTTTATAATAATGATCGACACAAATAAACCATGATCATGATGAGTGATTATATATATATATATATATATATATAATGTTGAAATGATATAAACATTTACAAATTCAATCAATATAAAGACATATAATGAACAAATTACCAATAGATAATAATCATGCCCCACTTCAACATGACCATGCTCCCTACAATGTTTCTAAGGTGTTGAAATTAAAATTCTTCTCCTCTTTAATCCCTTGCAATCATTGCAAACATAAAAAAATTTCCTATCACCCTTTCTTTTCTATCTAGCCCACAACCTAGAAAGTGTCTCTTCACTTTGTTCTACACTAATATTATCTAACATTATTTTTCTACTTCTCTTACTTAACACTTTCTATAGAGACTCTCAATAATAGTTGCAAGGTTCAACACACCTAGAGGTCATCCACATGCCCTACTTGGACTCTTGAAAATATTTTCTCAAACCAAGGACCTCCCTATCGTAGAACTCTACTGCAAAATCAGACTAAATTCAATAAAATAAAATAATCCTTGATCATAGTTTAATGATCAATGACAACTGCAAATCCTAAAGGCCTTCAAAATCGGACTTTCAAACACTTTTATATACTAATTCTTGCATTTTATCACATTTTACTAGGATCCCATTAGAACTTCCAAGAACATTTATGGAATCAAACACTCACTTGAAACAATAGTCACTTGATTTCTTTAAATCAATGAAGAACTTTGACATTAAAAGAATCAAATTTTAAGAATTTTTCAATAGTGTATTTGTGAGAAATCAATAAATCTATCTACAAACCCTTGAATTAGAGGGTTTTATAACATTTTTGAAAGATCTCATTTACAATTACCATATACCCATCAGCCCAAAAATTAACATGGCACAAAATACAAACCCAAATCATAAAGACAAAAATAGGGGATGGAGCAAAACAGGGACAAAAGTCATAAGTGTATGTTGAAATAGAGACAAAAATTGAGAAGCGTCACAATTTCACAAATGTCAGGCATAAATTTTTTTAAAATTAAAAAGAAAATTTCAAAGGTACCAGACGATATAGTTAATTATTGGACTTTCATCAAAAAGTTTCATTAGATTTTGCAGTCAAGTGATTTAATGACATCTTTTGATGAGGCTCCTTGCACTGTAATTTTAGAATGATGGGTAGTAACAACACAACTGGTGTCTAGACCTTGGATAGTAATGGTATTTATGGTTAGATCAAGATTTGATTTGGGGTTAGTGAATTTTTATTTTTTTTCATGTTTGGATGTGGAGGCCTTACCTTTTCCATGATCCATCAGTGGTGTTGACAAGATTTTGTGATCTTGATTGGTGGTGATTGAATTTGCGATAACTTTGATCTCACCCTAATCGATGAAATCTTAGACAATATGCTTTAGTTGTATGAAATTGGTATTTTATGTCCCTTTGTCCTATGGTAATCATAATAAGCATTTTCATTCCACCATGTTTGTTTTATAGTACCTTCGTAATGTCTAACTTCAGGAAGAGTGACTAAATGAGATTATATCAACTCCTCAAAAACTTTCTCAAGAGGTTTTGCAAGAGGTGTAAAGTCTTGAGGTGGAGTGATGTTCTTTCTTGCAGTATTTTATGGGTATGTCTAACTGAAAGCCTAATTTTTCATGTTTTTATTTTTTTCCCTCTAGATAGTGTGCAATGATTTTTATTGCTAGATAGGTGTTGGTGGTGCTTGCATGTGTAGGATTGATTGGGCTACTTTGACATCAACAATGCCATCGTTCGTCACTTTTTTGTTCTTGGAATAGTATTTAGATTTTTCATAAGGTGTTTGATTATTGGTCTCTTTCTTGATGGATCCCTCTAGAGTGAGGGATCTTTATGATTTCAACCCTTTCTAGGATAGTTCTTCAAAGGTTTCAATTTGTTGGGAGTTTAATTCACACATCATGTCTAGTTGATAGTTTTTGATGAACATATGGATCTTCTCTTTCATGGGTATATGGAAAGATGCCTTGGAGGAAAAATTTATCAAACATTGTAAGAACAAGGAAAAGTTCTCACCATTATTTATATTGGTAGCACATAAATTCATTAATATTATTTCCATGATAATGTTGTGTGAGTACTGTGAAATAAATTTTTTAGCTAGTTCATTGCGAGATCATATCCTAGGAGGAAGTCTGGAAAACCACTCCATGGATGACCCACAAAGAATACATGGAAAATTCTCATCAATTAGGTGTCATTGTATGCCACTTCTATGCAAGTCATGAAAAAATATTATATATGGTCTTGGGGATCACCCTTTTCCTTGTATTTGTCAAATTTGGATTTTTCAAAATTGCATGGAAAAGGTAGCATGTGCATCATCCTATAAAATTGATAAGGACTAAGGTCATCTATAGCATAAGAAATCTTAGGAGTTCCTATTTTGAAATTAATGACCTATTATTGGAGGGTTTAGAGCTATTGAGAAAAGGATTCGGTGGGTGTTGGTGTGGATGGCAACGCGCTAGGATCAAAAAAATTATCCCTCTTTTGTAGGATGGTGCCTAGTTATATGAGGGTCCTCATGTTCGTGTAATTCCCCACTAGGGAACCCAAGAAAACTAACCTAAACATGACACTAACATACACATAAGCAATATAATAAAGTACATGACATACACATAAGTACAACTCAATAAAGATACAATTCTCGAGGGTCCCTTGACGTAGAATTACTTAAGCAAAACAATCTACGAGAACAACTATAAAGAACTAACATAAAGGATAAATCAACTGAATCTAATAATATACATCTCATATAATAAGACCATATATACAGCTGATACCCAAGGTATACAACTGAAGCAAAATCCACTACACAAGTCACAGGGTATACAATAATACATAAAAATACCATACATCCTTGAAAGGACATCAACCAATAAAAAAATATAGTTATAAATATAAAAATCATGAAACTAAACCAGTCTCCAAAAGAATCAAAAGATGGAATTGAAATAAGGATCATCCAAGCATGAAGAAGAACCATTGGATCTCAATGGTAATAAGAATCACTACCACCTGACTGCGTGGAACCAAAGGTCCACGCCCACCATGCTGAGGAGATAACATCAGGGCCACACACAGGAACACAATCTAGAAAGACTAAAGTAGAAGTATAAGGGTAGGAAAGATTAAGACACACTAGAGATCCAAGGTTAACACAAAGGTACACCACAAAAGATAAAGGACAAGCATAAATTAACCAAAACATCAACAGGAACTTATTACTAAAACCGAAAGACAAATGTTGAAACCAAAACCATAAAAGGTAAAGAAAAAATTATGGAGGAGACTTATGCTACATTCTATGGGAGTTTAATCATGTTAGTGAATAGATTTTTCCTTCAGATAGAAACATAAAAAAATGACTCAACATGCTCAATTAGGAAGAACAAAATGTACTAACAGTTGGATTAGTTATCATTAATTGATAATTATCCTCTGAATTAAGAGGTACAACTCCCTTGTTTACAGATTTGCAATGAATTTAAATGATATGATGTACCTTTAACTTGAAGGTACTTAAGTCTTTCTAGCATTCATTCATAGACATGAAATGAATGCAATTGCTTGGATTTATAATATTGAATAGAAGAAGAAAGACAGAGAGGTAGCCACAAGACTACCTGGCCAATCTTTCCTATTACAGAGAAAATAGAAGGAATGATTTCTTTTCTTTACAAAAAATGAATAACTATACAAAGACTGCATTTAAAATATGACAAAAGTGACTATATAATCAACATCATTCTAAGAAATTCACACTCAGACTCCAAAATCTGACATACAAAGTTCCTACATTTTAAATACATAACAGCATAGCCATAGGATTACCCTATTCCTGCAAATCAAATCAAAGTACAGTAAAACAAAACTAAATCCCTATTTTCCCTATTACAAAATAGAACTGTCTTCTCCCTATAGCATCTTTAGAACTCCCATTGGGAAAAGAAGAACCCCATCTCTGGCTTTGAGTTTCATATTTATCTTTCTTCTGACCGACGGGTTTCCCCTTTCAGTTATTACAACTGATTCTTAAAAAATAAAACCCTTTCCATAATTTTCTAAAACCTTTACCAATCTCATATAATATATAGTTATAAGAAATACATATTATATGATGTTGTTTACATTGCTGGATGGTTTCTTTTAATTAAAATTCATATATGGCACTCATATATGTTCAACATGTGGCCCAGATGTTGATCAAACAACACTGAGTATCATGTAGTGAGTTGCCAATCGTCATTATTGCTAGCTGGACCTTTATCTGTTATGGGAAAATGACTTATCATATGCGCTGACCCATATATCTTCAATCTATACTCCTAAAAGATCTCCCATAAAAATGAATCAACCAACCACTATTTAGTCATCATAATTGAATCTTGAAACTGCTTCTATCTCTTCAAGTTTCCATTCACGGACACCAGTCGCTGTTTGATTTCAAACATTATAAAGTTCAATGCCATATAAAATTTTTGACATGTGCTTTGGTTTTATGTTCCATCTTTCTTATTACAATGATCATTGTTATTTGATAAAGCCCGATAACATTATTCCAGCTACTTGGCTATCCCACTCGGGTTTTATTTGTTGCCAATAATGGGATAAGTTTTCTTAGCTGATTCAAATCTATGAATTTGATGCTTTTCCATTTCTCTTATAGTTTAACATATTGCATGGAGAAGCCCAAAGATGACAGTGAAGAATACATCACAATATCTTTATTGAAATCTCAGAGGAATGTATCAAATAAAGAGATTGTACATGATACACTTGCCATCTTCCATTATGCCGAATGATCCTGATGCTCATTATCGACATTGCTACTTTATCATAGATGATCAACCATGAGCATGTCTACACATGAGTACTTGACCTTGGGTGAAAATTTTTCCTTCTGTGTATGAAGACATTCTATCGAATAGATCACATGCATCTTATGCACTTTTGCATATCGGGTTCCCTTTAATGATCATATTGCCTGATAATAACCCCTGTATATGTAATTATTCATAGCGGCTAGATAGCAACAATCATAATTTTGGGCTTTGTGTTGATCAAAATTACAAACCAATTGTGCAATGGTAACACCCATGTCTTTGGGTATACTCTTTATGCTATGAAGACACCATCCCATTGTCGACATTCTTCTCTTCGGCTTCACAGGAGAATCTTCATGTTCGGTGATCGCCAATGCAACTATGGATTTATTTAAACATAATCATGTACATGCAATGCATATACACAGAGAGGATCGACCATCTTTCAAACCCTTCACATATCCTCTCCACTCGGGCCATTTTTTTCTTTTAATACTACATAGCCGAAATGGAGGAAAGTGTCAGATTTAAGGCACACACACACACCACTGCATTTTTTCAAACACTTGTCGGCTTTCACCAACATCCACATCTTGGTTTTTCTATCTCTAGAAATGAGTTTTGATGCAATGAGGACCCACGGGTTCTAATCATGAAGTGGTGGTTGTATTTCATTGAATAGTTTGCATGTGTTGCCCGTTTGCATTCGGCCCAACACTTGTCATGTGCCCTCCATTGACTCATGGTTTTCAGTGAGCTATTGTATCTCTCCTATTGGGAACCCGTGGTGAGGGGCCTCATGTATATTTGGATTTTTGAACTGATGAGCTCCATCCACATATCAACATGCAGACTCTTCCACGTTTGAGGATAACATCTTCTCAAAATATTCAAAGAACTCATCCCTTGGTACAGGTTATCGGTCTCCAAAATTATTATCCCAAGCACCTCAGTATTTTGGAGAGCGCACGGAACCCTTACACTTGGTGACTTTTGTTCGAATGTTTTGTATGCTCTTTTTGCAAGTCCGCGGCTATGGATTCCATCCTCATCGAATATAGCTAGTCTGGTCTCAACACCAATGAGCTATGAGCATCTCAGTCACTCTTGACTTTGGGAATTATGTCAGATGGTTGGCATGCTTCTTGCATCCCCTGTTTCATTGGCATTAGATGGCAGGGTTTTTCACTGTCAACATCTTCAAAATATGACAAATTCATATGGTAATAAGATATTCATCCTTGTTTGAAATACACATAGATTCTAGGTAAAAAAAACCCAAACCACCATTACCATAACCATTCTATCTCATATGACGAGCATTCTTGAGATGAATAGTGATATCAGCACTGTGGGTGTATTAGAAGAAACATTCCTGAGAATTCACCATGATGAATGTTTGTGCACTTTTAAAAGCTAGTCTCATAGCCCAAAAATGATTAAGAAGACAAAAGATCTTTCTATCTAGAACTACATGTTTAGGGGTGTTTAGCCTTCAGATTTTAGCACCATTACATCCTGCACCTGAATTTGTACTTTGGGTCACTGAATTCAAACTACAACACTATGCCAAATTTTGAACTTTGGACTGAATTTGCATGCTCAAACCTTGAACTGGTGAATGTGAACATAAAGGATTTGAATCTAAACATTCTTTACATTGGGATTTTCAAGTGATAATTTGAGTCTTGAAATTAGCAACTTTCCATTTTGAATTGAGCCTCAAAATCTGAACTTGAAGTTGAACCTCGATTCTGCAAACCCAAACTTTGAAGTTGAAGTTCAACTTGATAGTTCAACTTCAACTTATCTTCACAACACTATCTTCTTCATAGGTCATAGTTCATAAACCATCATCAGCAATTAAAACCAACCAAAAACTACTTTACGGAGTTGGCTTGGAAGTTTAGAATGCAGGTGCTAAAAGCATGGTAACAACTGGCTCTGACTAGGGATGTGGGCCGTGAGGAACATGAAGAATCCAGAAATCTCTGGTAAAAGACCAATGCTTGTCCATTGGGAGAATAGAGTCTAGGAACAAAGAAAGGAAGCTGCATGTAGAGAGAGAGAAAACAAGGGGGAGGCAATACCAAAACAACCAAAGCAACCAACAAATGGAACAACCGACCAGCTACACTAAACACCACCAAAAACTCAAAGAGAAGAAATATTTACAAATGTACACGGGTGAGAAGAACTCACCATAGGACTAGAGCTAAAGGAAAATTTACACGAAGCCATTCACTGGCTATGAGAAGAAAGAGCCCTTCCTGAATAATGAATTGTGCCAGCATGGTGCAACCCAATACCACTTCCACTTGGCAAACTCATCTTCTTGGTATCTCAAACTAATCATGCGTAGGAACCTTATCCACCAATCATTGAGTCCAAAGAGGCACCTCTCATCGTAAAAATCTAAGTTTTCTCAGGCATTCTGTAAAGAATTTTCAATTCTATTTCCAACATACCACTGAAACAAAACTTGCTCAAAAACTTTCGAAACAGGGGGTGTAACAATTTCAATACATGTGCTTTTGGGATCCACAAAAGAATGAGGCTTTTTAGAATTTAAAATACCCTCAAGATAGAAGTGATATTTTTCAAGCAGAGGATCATTCTCGGTTAGGAAAAATATATCATCCTTTGCTGTTAATGGGTTTGAAAACTCTTGGTCTAAAACAAAGGAATTGAAAAGGCTTATACCTGGAGTTTTCATGAGAGCAATTCCTTCTTTATTTGCCAGGAGAAACTGGAACAACACTTCTTCACTATGAGATAATGTGTTTGCTGAAACCTTCCATGGTCTTTGTGGCTTTCCTTGTAGCACATTTGTTTCAGCGTCCTCTATTCCAAAGGGAGATAAATGATTTCCCCCACCTGAAGTTGATTCTTGTATTTGGAAGAGACAATTTTCTCTAACAACATCATGCCCATAGAACCCCATTGGTAGGTATAGTAGGTTATGCTCACCCCAATTCCACTTATCATTCAACCCTTCAAACTTTTTTTTTTGTCTCACACACTGATTTGTCCATTGTTTGAAGAGTGTCTCCTCTACCTGAGCATATGAGAGGTTTTCCTTTTTGGGAATCCTTGCTGTCATGGATGAATGTGATTGCCTCTATTTCCTGAAGATTTCCCAGCTAGGATTTAATCTTAGGCTACAAATTAGCATTCAAGCCTCTTAAGCATCTCATAGGAGTGTAAAAGTTTCCTTGTGTTCCGGGTTGTGACCATTCCCCTTGAGATGATTGGTAATGAAATAAAAAGGTTTCATACTCTATCTCTACATCATCTTGAAAGGTGTCCTTTGTTCCTTCCCCATGAATCCCCCCTTTGTCATACTGATTTTCCATGCTTTCCTGATTAAGGTTGATGGCTGAAACTACATTAGGAATTTCAAAAGAAAAAGTTTCAAATATTGGATAAGATGTAACCATTGGCAAGCTCTCATCTAGCTCATTTTCAGCCGGCTCTTCCTCTATAGGAGTCATACTTAGATTCATCAGATCATCTGATTGGGAATGATCTTTATTTTCCTCAATGTGTGGGCAGAAACATCCTATAGTATTAAAGGAGTTATTTTCTTTGGGTATGACTTTTTCAGAATCATCATCATCATACTCGACACGCAGGTGGTATAATCCCATTGTATTGTGAGGAATGTTTTCAAATAAAGGAGGTATTACCAAATCCTCAGCACCAAAGACTGATGTAATTTGACTATCAAAAATAGAGGATGTTGTTCTTGCTATTTTGAGGACAAGCCTTTTCATTTTGGGTTTTTCCTTCGAATGATACTGTTGTTCGTAGAGGCAAACTCTTTTCCGTGAAGGTTTTCCACTTGTAGGCTCATCTTTTAGTTTCAAATCAGGACCTGAGACTTTTGCAATGTCATCTTGTTGAAACCAACTGGATAAAAATAAATCATCCTCAATTATAATAGCCTCTTGCTTAGCAATTTCAAGGTCATGTATCTTACTCCTTTTGAGATGAAATCGGACTTCTGGATGCAATGCTGCAATAAAGATTGACAACAAGTTAGCTTGGTTGGGATGGTCAACTTGTGGAATCTTTGTCAAGGTCTGATTGAATCTATCCACAAAGCTTCTTATCTCTTCATCCTCTTCTTTCTGAATTTTGAAGAGTTGGCATAATAGGCTACCCACATTGACTGCTGGTCTAAATCTCGCAAGGAATTTATTTTCCAGCACACACCAACCAGTGATGCACCCATCTTCCAAATGCTAAAACCAAATAGTGGCATCATCAACAAGGGATTTATCAAATAGGAAGACATACACATCTTCTTCTAAAACACCAAGAACCCCACAGGCTGTATTGAATGCTTGAATGTGGTTGTCCGGAACTTGATCACCTCTTCCGACATACTCTGGAAAGTATTTTTTTGATCCAGCGGGAATGATTTTGAGATGAGGGAGACCAAAAGGACCAAAATGTGGCTACCATGATTGAGTCATAGTCAAGGCCATATATACTAGACTTCTTTTACCAGATAGATCAGAGTCACCAACCTCTGTCCTCGAGGAGGTAACCTTCAGATGTCCAAGAAAAGAAAGCACTAGAACTTTTCTTTCTTTCCCCAGTAGAGTCGCCAAAAATATGTTAGTGAACAGATTTGTCCTTCAGATAGAAACATAAACAATGACTCAACATACCTAATTAGGAAGAAAAAAACATACTAACAGTTGGATTAGTTATCATTAATTGATAACTATCCTCTGAATTAAGAGGTACAGCTCTCTCATTTATAGATTTGCAATGAATTTAAATGATACGATTTACCTTTAACCTGAAGGTACTTAAGGCTTTCTAGCATTCATTCATAGACATGAAATGAATGCAATTGCTTGGATTTATAAAATTGAATAGAAGAAGAAAGACAAAGAGGTAGCCACAAGACTACCTGGCTAATCTTTCGTATTACAGAGAAAATAGAAGGAATGATTTCTTTTCTTTACAAACAATGAATAACTATACAAAGACCGCATTTAAAATATGACAAAAGTGACTGTATAATCAACATCAGTTTAAGAAATTCACACTTAGACTCCAAAATTTGACATACGAAGTTCCTACATTTTAAATACATAACAGCATAGCCATAGGATTACCCTGTTCCTGCAAATCAAATCAAAGTATAGTAAAACAAAACTAAATCCCTATTTTCCCTATTACAAAATAGAACTGTCTTCTCCCTGTAGAAGCTTCAGAACTCCCACCGGAAAAAGAAGAACCCCATCTCTGGATTTGAGTTGCATATTTATCTTTCTTCTGACCGAGGGGTTTCCCCTTTCAGTTATTGCAACTGATTCTTAAAAAATAAAACCCTTTCTAGAATTTTCTAAAACCTTTACCAATCTCATATAATATATAGTTATGAGAACTACATATTATATGATGTTGTTTACATTTTTAGATGGTTTCTTTTATTTAAACTTCATATATGGCACTCATATATGTTCAACATGTGGCCCAGATGTTAATCAAACAGCACTGAGTATCATGTAGTGAGTTGCCAATCGTCATTATTGCCAGCTGGACCTTTATCTGTTATGGGAAAATGACTTATCATATGCGCTGACCTATATATCTTCAATCTATACTCCTTCTAAAAGATCTCCCATAAAAATGAATCAACCGACCATTGTTCATTCATCATAACTAAATCTTGAAACTGCTTCTATCTCTTCAAGTTTCCATTCACGGACACCTGGCACTATTTTATTCCGAACATTATAAAGTTCAATGCCATATAAAACTTTTGACATGTGCTTTGGTTTTATGTTCCATCTTTCTTATTACATTGATCATTGTTATTTGATAAAGCCCGATAATATTATTCCAGCTACTTGGTTATCCCACTCGGGTTTTATCTGTTGCCAATAATGGGATAATTTTTCTTTGCTAATTCAAATCTACAAATTTGATGCTTTTTCATTTCTCTTCTAGTTTAACATATTGCATGGAGAGGCCCAAAGCTGACAGTGAAGAATATATCACAATATCTTTATTGAAATCTCAAAGGAATGTATCAAATAAAGAGATTGTGCATGATATGCTTGCCATCTTCCATTATGCCAAATGATCCTGATGCTCATTATCGACATTGCTAATTTATCATAGATGATCAACCATGAGCATGTCTGCACACAGGTACTTGACCTTGGGTGCAAAGTTTTCCTTCTGTGTACAAATACATTCTATCAAACAGATCACATGCATCTTATGCACTTTTGCATATCAGGTTCCCTTTAATGATCATATTGCCTAATAATAACCCCTATACATGTAATTATTCATATCAGCTAGATAGAAACAATCATGATTTTGGGCTTTATGTTGATCGCAATTACAAACCAATTTTTCAATGGTAACACCCATGTCTTTGGGTATTCTCTTTATGCTATGACGACACCATCCCATTGTCGACATTCTTCTCTTCAGCTTCACAGGAGAATCTTCATGTTCGGTGACTGCCAAGGCAACTATGGATTTCTTTAAACATAATCATGTACATGCAATGCATATACACAGAGAGGATCAACCATCTGTCAAACCCTTTGCATATCCTCTCCACTCAGGCCATTTGTTTCTTTTAATACTACATAGCCGAAATGGAGGAAAGTGTTAGTTTTAAGGCACACACACACCATTGCATTTTTTTGAACACTTGTTGACTTTCAGCAGCATCCACATCTTGGTTTTTCTATCTCTAGAAATGAGTTTTGATGCAACGAGGACCCGCGGGTTCTAATCATGAAGTGGTGGTCATATTTCATTGAACAGTTCGCATGTGTTGCCCATTTTCATTTAGCCCAACACTTGTCATGTGCCCTCTGTTGACTCATGGTTTATGGTGAGCTATTGTATCTCCCTTGTTGGGAACCCATGGTGAGGGGCCTCGTGTATATTCAGCTTTTTGAACTGATGAGCTCCATCCACATATCAACATGCATACTCTTCCACATTTGAGGATAACATCTTCTCAAAATATTTGAAGAACTCATCCCTTGGTACAGGTTATCAGTCTCCAAAATTATTATCCCAAGCACCTCAGCATTTTGGAGAGCGCACGAAACCCTTACACTTGGCGACTTTTGTTCAAATGTTTTGTATGCTCTTTTTGCAAGTCCGCGGCTATGGATTCCATGCTCATCAAAAATATCTAGTCTAGTCTCAACACCAATGGGCTATGAGCATCTCAGTCACTCTTGACTTTGGGCATTATGTCAGATGGTTGGCGTGCTTCTTGCATCCCCTGTTTCATTGGCATTCGATGGCAGGGTTTTTCACTGTCAACATCTTCAAAATATAACAAATTCATATGGTAATAAGATATTTATCCTTGTTTGAAACACACACATATGATAGGTAAAAAAAACCCAAACCACCATTACCATAACCATTCTATCTCATATGATGAGCATTCTTGAGACGAATAGTTATATCAGCACTGTGGGTGTATTAGAAGAAACATTCCTGAGATTTCACCATGATGAATGTTTGTGCACTTTTAATAGCTAGTCTCATAGCCCGAAAATGATTAAGAAGACAAAAGATCTTTCTATATGAAACTACATGTTTAGGGGTGTTTAGCCTTCAGATTTTAGCACCATTACATCCTGCACCTGAATTTGTACTTTGGGTCACTGAATTCAAACTACAACACTATGCCAAATTTTGAACTTCGAACTGAATCTGCATGGTCAAACCTTGAAATAGTGAATGTGAACATAAAGGATTTGAATCTAAACATTCTTTTCATTGGGATTTTCAAGTGATAATTTGAGTCTTGAAATTAGCAACTTTCCATTTTGAATTGAGCCTCAAAATCTAAACTTGAAGTTGAACCTCAATTCTGCAAACCTGAACATTGAAGTTGAAGTTGAACTTGAAGTTCTAAACTTGATAGTTCAACTCTAACTTATCTTCACAACACTATCTTCTTCATAGGTCACAGTTCATAAACCATCATTAGCAATTAAAATCAACCAAAAACTACTTTACAGAGTTGGCTTGGAAGTTTAGAATGTGCGTGCTAAAAGAATGGTAAAAAATCACATGGTCAATCACTTGAGTTACCTTGGATTGGCCTCTCTAGACCCTAGACCTCTCAACATGACTCATGCGGAGCTAGAATACCCTCTCACAAAGATGAGGAATCTAACCATACCTACTCTCTATGTATCAACTCATTCTTATCCTTAGTTTGTACTAGCACTCAAGGTATAATTGAGGCATCATGATAAATCTTGTATTTAATGTTAACCCCAAGTTTTATTATTACATTATCACTTATTAATAACTTACGATAGGTCACCCTGGACTAGTCTCTTTGGGCCCCGAAATCCTATTGTAAGCTACTCCCCTAAGATGCACCTAACTAACCACCCCCTAAGCTCAAGGTCAAATATAATCTCATAAAAATAATAAACTAGTTCCTACCCATATAGGAACTACTAGTTCTCCATTAACCATAACCACATGAGGAATTCTTAATAGATCACATATCAAGAGTTCAAACATACTAGGTTCAGGAAGGAAAATTGAACCAAAATAAATTTATAGGAAACATGCACTGGAATCACTCACAAGACACCATGCAAAATAAAATCCCAAAATAATCATACAAGAAGGGACTAGCAATAAAAACCTAACACACTTGTGTACAACATCTTAAGGACCAACTAGTCCCAACAGATAACTAAGGAAAACACAGTTTCCACATAAAAGAAGAAAAGACATATTCCATTCAAAATCAACTTGAAACTAACCCTAAAATGCATCAAGAAGGGATATATACATCTTCAAAAAGAGATAAACAAAGTACATAGTGATGAACAAATTTATAACACTCATATTATGAAAATTCATTTATCTTATAAAATTACTAACAAATTATAACTAAAGTTTCCAAAGAAGATGCACATTAAAGTCCCTATAGGTTAATTTATAAAATCCAACATATAAATTAACCTACTAAATAATTACTAAAATTTCTCTATAATTACAACATTCGAAAGAAATATAAATGTAAGATTCATACCAATATTAAGTTCTAATATTCATATTACTTAATAATCAATAAAATTATATATATATATTAATAACATCAGAAGACACATTATTAATAATATAATAATATTAACTAAACACATTCAAAATATGCCCCCTTTTTTAAAAAATAATTAAATAACATTTATTATATTAATAACTCATTTATCCATAAACTAAAATTTATAATAAATAATAATAAAAACTATAATAAAAATAAATAAACTAAAATTAAATTTAAAATTAAAATTAAAAAATTAAAAAAACACTATATATATACCGTGTGGGGGGGGCATGGTCCCCAGCCCCCCTTCGGCGGTTTGTATAGCCTACAACCTCTTTTGAGGATCGGGCCCGGCTAGCAACTCCCTACCGGGTATGGTAGGCCTTGCCACCATCGGCAGTGGGCTGTCGTGTGATAGGCCCATGGGGGACGGGGGTTGAGGGCCCGCCTCCCACTAAAAATAAAAATTTTCATATTTTTTTTTTAAAATAACAACTTTGTTATTATTTTATTTTTATAAGGTTTTTTTTCTTTTGACATGCATTTACTAAAAACCTTTATTAATATGTATATATTTTTATTAATTTTGAAAATAAAAAATTTAAAATACCACACTGTATTATTTTTAATAAGACAAGTTTTTATTTTCCTTTTATTTAATTTTCAATAATAATAATAAGAAAAAATCTTGCTTTTCAAAAGTAAATTGATTAAGCTATCGTTTCAATGTTATATGCATTTTTTCAACAAAAGTTCTAAATAATATAGAGAGGGATTTTCTTTCATTCAGCATGCAAATTTGTAAAAACAAGAAAGATTACTAATTTAATATAATTTATTTATTTTTCAAGAAGGGTTTTCTTTCTCTAAAGCATGCAAATTAACCCAACTCTTTTGTTTTCTTACAGATCTGAAACTGGATTGGAAAATTCCTTCTTCCCAAGATAAATTATTCACAGATCTGAAGGCTCTCAATCAAATTTGACAAAAACCACAAATTTCTTACTCAAAGAAGACATTTTTACAAATTTAAACCCTAAGACAATTTTGAAACAGAATTCTTCCACATGAAAACCCTAATGCCCATCATGCATTCAACACCCAAAAATGGAACCTTTACACCCACAATCATAGATATGATATGAAAAGATGGAGGAAAACACAAATTTGATCCACAAACACATTTCTTCAATTTAAACAATAAAATCACCAAATACTCAAACAAGGAAGCTCACACAAAGGATCCTAGCTTTTCAGATGGATGGAAGACGGGGATCTGAAAGCTAGAATTCAAAAGATGAAGATCCTACCTTAATAACTGATGAGAAGAATAAATTCATAAATCCAAGAAAGAAGAATCCACAAATGCTCTCAAGCTTTCACAAAACTCCAATCACCTAGTTTCTCCTTCTCCCTGATTGAACAACCTTCAAAAAGCCTTCCAATAAAAAGATATAGATAATCAAGCAATTAGGTTTTCAAAAAGTGAAAACCCTAAAAGGAATATAAATTATCTAATTAATAATTAAAAGAAATTCTTTATTTTCAATTTTTACTTAATATATGCACAACTCAACTTTATAATATCAAAGCAAAGTGTTAAATTGAAAATGCATGAGAATATATTTCAATTAAATATATCAATTAACCATGCAACTTAAAGTAATATTCAATAATTCAACTATGCATTATTAATTACAATTAATTGAATTTGATATTTATTAAATCTCAATTATTTAAATCAAGACTTAATGATTAAATCAATTAATTAAATATAGGCATTTAATTAATATGTAATCATTAAATAGCCATATATTTCATATATCAATGTTCTAACCTTATTATAGGTGCAATAATTAACATTAATATTTACCACAAATATTCATTAAATAAATCAAGCCAAAAGCATCATTAATCCATCTAAAACCTATCTAAATAGATAAATCATTGAAACAGACAAACAACTGAAACAAAAACCCAACACACACAAATAGGCTTACGAATCCATGTCACTTGACGGATTCAAACACTAGGGTAGTTAATCAGATTCTTGTCCATTTCTAGGACAAAATAAGGGTTTAGGGTATGGATTTGGACCTGATATTATCTCCCCCTCTCTTACCATTGAGATATTGTGATAGGGCACACTCACTCTTGCCAATTTAGGGAAGATGTAGCCCAATACCTGCAAACCTATCATCCCAAAGATGAACATACATGCATCTAATATAGAAAACAATGGTTGAGACTAGTTTATCATGTGGATCTCGTCGAAGCAAGTAACTACGTCTCTATCCCATGCCATATCAATCATGTCAAAAAGTAAAGTACAACATACAAATGATCCATATGCATATAGATTTAGGTTCAGTATTGTTAGAAAACCATAATACAAATGAAATCCTAACATATTTGTAAGCATCATAAAACCACCATAAATCACATGTACACACAAGATATAACATACTAAGCAATGGATGAATAAGATAATGAAATTTAATACATGAATATCCTCACAACCATCTAAAATAACCAGTCACATACCTAAAAGGGCCTAATAAAGTTCCAACACTAAAACAAAAAGGTAGACTAAGGGGTAGGTATTACATCCTCTTCCCCTAAAACTAGGCTTACTCCTGGAAGCTGATAACTAATCTAGCAAATAATAAAAAATTATTCACACCATAGTGCTACACCCCCCTATTAATTAGGATCAAACAAGAAGATACTCATCCATGTTGATATCGAATGGAAATTTGGACAGTTCATGCAATCTTACTTAATGCAACACTCACACAAACATATAAATTACATAATACATGTCATTCCCACATACACTTACAGTGCAATCTCTACAATGTCCTCCCTTATACATACTATCAGGGGTCCACTTTGAACATGATAGAAACAATACTTATCACGAAACATGGTCAACAATAACAAACATTCAAAATAGCCACCTTAAAAATTCAAAGTAAAATCCAAGCAGAAGAACTTCCAAAGTTCAATATTAAATCATAAAAGCATGTAATTCCAACAATAAATCAGTATGTGACTAATCCATTCATAGGAAAATTCAAAATAATTCAAGGTTGACCACATACAACACAACAAGATATAAATCAACCAAAATGAATAATCAAAGTAAAAACATTTCACATAACAAGGTGACTAGGAGTAGCCACTCTCAAGGGAGTAGTCACTTCATGACATCCAAGATCTCTCATGCTAGATGCATTAGAGTATGCACACAATCACTCAAGGAAGACAATTGTTATATTTCTAACTTCATCTTTATGCAACTTCATGCAATTATATATTCTACTATGTTACTAACATTAACATTTATTCAATCATTTGCAAAATTATAGAAATAGGTTAAAGGTTCTACTATGTATGCAATGTATAATTTTACTTGGGGACTTAGGTCCTTTACCCAATCAATCTGTAATAATGAGGTATAAATCTAAATCTTTTAATGCACTCCTAATGAATGATATATATTTCTAAACAATGCACAATGTATTGAACAAGAAATAATTTACTTTACAATTTTCATAATCAATCACATCTCAATCTGATTTACAACACTCACACAATATAGTTCATATAACTTAAATAAAGGTAATTGAATACAATATGCAACTCTAATCATACACAATCAATAACATCACACTCATAGGGAAAAGAAATAGGTCACTCAAGAGAAATCACAAGTCACTCAAAGAGAAAGAAAACAAGCAACAAGGAGTTCTTCAATCTTGAACTTCATCACTACATCATATCACATACAACATACATCAACTATCATGAAAAATGGAGGAGGAAGTCAAATGATCATCACCAAGTCTTCATACATACAAACCACACAAGACCACAAGAAGCAATCCATCTTCTCACTATCAAAACACTCCTATAGATGACGAGACTAGAGACCCTAGAGTTTCAATCACAGATCTTAACATAATTAGAGCCTTAGTAGATCTCCACCTATAACAACCAAGACTAAACATCACTCCCAAATCAAGTGGGAAGAACGACATACAAGAATAAGAGATCATGAACAATGACTCTCAAGACACAAGGAGACGTGCTAATAGGCACTACTAACCATTCTAATGGGCACACAATTTTCCCAGAGCTCCCAGTGTAGAAACATGTGCTCTAATACCAAGTGTAATGCCCCACAAGGGAACCTAGGAGAACTAACCTAAAGATGACACTAAGTTAACAAGATATATTTTTTAAATGTTTACAAACAATAATGATAACAATGCAGAAGAAATACAATCAAGTAAATGACATACACATAAGTACAACTCAATAAAGATACAATTCTCAAGGGTCCCTTGACATAGAATTAATTAAGAAAAATAATCTATGAGAAAAACTATAAAGAACTAACATAAAGGATACATCAACTGAATCTGATAATATACATCTCATATCATAAGACCACATATACATTTGACACCCAAGGTACAAAACTGAAGCAACATCCATTGCACAAGTCATAAGGTATGCAATAATACATAACAATTCCATACATCCTTGAAAGGACGTCAACCAATAAACACATATGGTTATAAATATATAACTCATGAAACTGAACCAGTCTCCATAAGAATTAGAAGATGGAACTGCAACAAGGATCATCCAAGAATGAACAAGAACTGGCAGATCTTAATGGTAACAAGAATCACTACCACCCGATTGTGTGGAACCAAAGGTCCACTCCCACCATGCCAAGGAGATAACATCATGCCCACACATGGGAACACAATATAGAAATACTAAATCATAATTATAAGGGTAGGAAAGATTAAGACACACTAGAGATCTAAGGTCAAAACAAAGGTACACCACCAAAGATAAAGAACATACATAAATTAACCAAAACATCAACAAGAACCAATTACTGAAAGTGAAAGCCAAATGCCGAAACCACAACCATAAAAGGTAAAGAAAGACCTATGGAGGAGACTTAGGCTACATTCTATGGGAGTTTCATCACATGGTAAATCACTTGAATTACCCTGGACTGGCCTCTCTAGACCCCGAATGTCTCAACATAACTCATGCAGAGCTAGAATACCCTCTCACGAAGATGAGGAATCTAACCATACCTACTCTCTAGGTATCAAATCATTCTTATCCTTAGTCTGTACTAGCATTAAAGGCATAAGTGAGGCATCATGATCAATATTGTATTTAATGTTAACCCCAAGTTTTATTATTACATTTTCACTTATTAATAACTTACGATAGGTCACCCTAGACTGGCCTCTTTGGGCCCTAGAATCCAATTTTAAGCCACTCCTCTAAGCTGCACCTAACTAACCACCCCTTAAGCTCAAGGTCAAATGTAATCTCATAAAACTCATAAGCTAGTTCCTACCCAAATAGGAACTTCTAGTTCTCCATTAACCATAACCACATGAGGAATTCTCAAAATATCACATATCAAGAGTTCGAACATACTAGGTTCAGGAAGGACAATCAAACCAAAATAACTTTATAGGAAACATGCACTGGAATCACTCACAAGACACCATGCAGAATCAAATCCCAAAATAATCATAGAGAAAGGGACTGGAAATAAAACCCCAACACACTTGTGCACGACATCTTAAAGACCAACTAGTCTGAACAGATAACCAAGGAAAACACAGTTTCCAAACAAAAGAAGAAACACATATTCCATTCAAAATCAACTCAAAACTAACCATAAAATGCATCATGAAGGGATATATACATCTTCAAAAAGAGATAAACAAAGAACACACTGATAAACAAATTTATGACACTCATATTATGCAAATTCATTTATCTTATAAAATTACCAACAAATTATAACTAAATTTTCCAAAGAAGATGCACATTAAAAGTCCCTATAGGTTAATTTATAAAATCCAACATATAAATTAACCTACTAAATAATTACTAAAATTTCACTATAATTACAACATTTGAAAGAAATATGAATGTAAGATTCATACAAATATTAACTTCTAATATTCATATTACTTAGTAATTAATAAAATTATATATATTAATAACATCATAAGACACATTATTAATAATATAATAATATTAACTAAACACATTCAAAATATGCCCCTTTTTAAAAAAAAACAATTAAATAACATTTATTATATTAATAACTCATATATCCATAAACTAAAATTTATAATAAATAATAATAAAAACTTTAATTAAAAAAAAAACTAAAAATTAAATTTAAAATTTAAAAAAAAAAAAAAAACACTATATATATACCGTGTGGGGGGGGTCCCTGTTGGTAGTATTTCATGTTTTGAGGCCTTACCCAAAAACATTTGTTCCCAAGTGGTCGTTTTGTCAAAAATGTCAAATCTTATTCAGAAAGATGCTAATACTCCCTATAAATTGTTACACCCTGGTCCTAAAATGATGAAAACCCTAAGTCTAGGGTCGTAATTTGTTTGAATTTGAAAAACTACCATAAACATTCTTGGCGGGTTCTATTTTTGAGTTACTTTTTTCAGTCACTTTAGTCGTCTTTTAACCATGTGTTCTTTTCAAATGGGGCCATTTTTTATTCTTTCCTAAGTCTTAAGCGTTAATTTTTTTTAAAGTTTAAAAACCCACGAGCTTATTATTTCCTTTTATCATGTGTCGTGCAAGTCTCTCTTAATCTAACGGTTCTCGCTTTCCCTCATGATGAAGATGATTGAAATTTAACTATCAAGGGAATGCGCCATGCAACCACATTTCTCTGGCCGATTCAGTTGCAGATTGAAATGCAAGTTGTGAGATCACCGTAGATCAAATTTTATCTGAGGGCCCACGCTTTGCCTTTAAATGAAAGATGAATGAAGATTAACATCAAGGGAAAGTGTCATTGCGACGTGTGTCCTAGGTGGGCCAGAGTGTCATCATAGAGGTAAAGCTAAACATAGGACAAGACATATCAAATCTAATGGTTGGCACAAAGCCTCATGACAAAGATGTTGTTGAATTACTCATCGAGGGAAAGTGTCATGATGACACCTACCAAATTGGTGGGCCCATCAATTTAATAAAGGACTATAATAAATCAATGCTATCTCCATGAAGATCTGACTGCTGGCGTTAACCCTCAATCATAAGATGAAAGGATTTTATCTATCAAGGGAATGCGCTATGATGATAGGTGTCCCACTATGTACTTTGAAAACTATAGATGATAAACAACTAGCTAATTAAAGATTGGACAAGTTAGATCTAATCTAAAGTCTGGCGCAAAGCCTTAGATAAAAGATGGTGTTGTTTTAACCAATGAGGCATTGCGCCATTGTGATGCATGTCCAAGTTGGTGGGACCCCATAGTAGTATAAGGCTTAGTAAAGATCGGTTAAGTTGATGAAAATATAACAACTGGTGCAAATCCTTAGATAAAAGGTGATGTTGTTTTAACCAATGAGGCATTGCGCCATGCTGCCACGTGTCTCTGCAAGATCGAGGCCACAGATTATAAAGGCAATTAAAGTCACTAAAAGATTGAGAAGATCCAACAGTTGGTGCAAAGCCTTAAGTATAAAGTGTCAGATCTTTACTCATCGATGGAAAGTGTCGTGATGCCACGTGTCTAAGTTGATGGGGCCCTCATAGCAATGCAGAGTTAAGTAAAGACCAGTTGAGTTAAACAAGATTGGATGGTTGGCGCAAAGCCTTAGATCAAAAGTGATTGAAATTTAACTATCAAGGGAAAGAGACATGATGCCACATGTTCGGGGAGATGAATTTTGCAGAGGATTTGTTGTAGATCATCCGATATGAGGAAAAGTTAGTGAAATCGACAGTTCTATTTTAAAATACAGAAGTAGAAAATTTCAACGGTTGGGCAGCAATCATTGAACTTGGAGAAGTAATGGAAAATGTGTGTCTCTTCTAGTTAAAATTTAATGTTTAAGATGATGGTATTTCTATCTTATCAATCATTCAAGTCATTTTGCATATTTGACAACAGTTATAGAGTGGAGTAAGGTTGCAGTTATCACATCCATATTTTCAAGCTTCTCATAGAACGGGTAATTTTCTGGTACCGATATTTCTGGGTCGTAAGAAATTTAAAGGGATTAGTAGGGTGTGCAGTAAGAGAAAGGATTTATTATTGAGATCATCCATTATTAGACTTTAAAACCCTAAATTCACAATGCCGCCCAGAAGAGAATTCTTTGGAAAGTTCAATTATAAGGATATAAATCTTTGTGATGATTTGTTGCAACAATTGACCATGTCAACTAATGATGCCTCTAAGACAAAGGAATTAGTCCCCAAGGATCCACACTTGAAAATAACTGAAGGGTTGTATGATTTGGGTCAGTCTATTAAGGATGCAAAAATAGGTATGACTAGTTTAGCTTTATTTAAAGTGCTTTTTGGTCAGAGAAACGCTAATCCCCCAAACAGTAATGTGTGGCAATTCGATGTAGGCAAGTTGGTAGTGCCTGGAATTTTTATGGATATGGACATGCTTGTACGCATAGCTAGGAATTATGACAGTGTATCTAGAGTGGTCAGGGATAAAAATGGGAAAATCTTGATAAAGGTGACTGCAGAAGAAATTATGGAGGTTTTCAAATTGAATGATCCAAATACTTCTATGGATAAGATTGATTTTAATCAATTAAAAGAAGTATACCAAACCCAAAGACAATACTTCAGAGAAGGGCCCCTAAAACAATATTTTGGCACAGTTGGGGATTTGGTTCTGGTCGGGCCTAATACTAAAGAACCATTCAAACTTTATTATTTTACTTTAAAGGCAAAATTAGTTTATAGGGCTCTTTTCCAAGTCTATGGAGATGATGAACAAGTTGAAATGCCCATCCACTATATGCTTATGATGGTTGAGATTTTGCATCCCCATCTAGCAATAATCTTTGATTTTTCTCCATACATTGTAGACCTAATTCATGAAGGGTTGATAGGTATCCAGAACACAAAGGTGACTAGACCTTTTGCATGGTACTCCTTGCTAATGGATGTGTTTTTATATAAAGGAGCTGATTATTTTGAAAAGGAGATGGAGCTGAAAAGCATCAAGGATGATCAAATCATGCTTGTGCAATTATGGAATTCAGATATGACTTAGGACAATAAAGAGGCAAGTTACATAAATTTTGACATATATTTTACTGCCAGACTTAGGGCATTATTTTTGAAGGATGATCCAAGGATTCCTGTAGCACTATTAAAATTCTTGAGGCCAAAAGAATATGAACAAGAGCTTAATATGGTAGATAACTGGGGTGATGTTATCCCTTATCCAGTATTAACTGTATTCAGGGTCTATGGCTTCAGGGGAGTTCCAAACATATTACCCTATAGAGTGCCCCTTAAGATAGGGTTGGCAGAGGTCCTAAGATAGATTGGGGGCTTGCAGGAGGATGCACTAATAGGAAGAGGAAAAGGAACTATTTTTCTTGTGATTACCATTGCTCATCAATTCATCATCACCAAGAGAGGATCGAAACACTTGTAGGATTATTTGAAACCCTACAATTTGACCACAACAGTATCCATGTTTGCTGACCCGAAGGAATTCATTAAAGATATGTTTGGAGCAAAGAGAAAATGGGTGGTGTTGAATCATTAGTTCAAATTTCCAGAAGATATAGTCAGAAATGAATTTGACTCAATTAACTAGGAGATAAAGAAAGAAAAATGGTTGGCATATAAGAAAAGCCTTGATTTTATACACCATTTTGATAAATTATATGATCCTTTGAAGGAATTTCAGCCATGGGCTAAGAAGATTGAGTCTCTAATGGATATGTTTGAAGAGATTATGAAGGCATTGAACCAAAAAAGAGATAATATTTTTCAAACAGAGCCAGAGAAGTCCAAAGCAATTTTGGGTAGGGCATTCCCTACTAGAAATATTCCACAAGGATAATATGTAGTATACAAACGGAGGGGCTACAACACAATTTACAGGTGGAAAGACCAATGATCTGAAATGGAAAAGGCCACTAGATCCTAGTGTTCAAACATTGCCATCCAACAAGAGTAAAAAGGTAGAAGAAGGAAAACAACCACATGAACACATTTATTCTCCTTCCCAATCCCCATTGCACATGGATGAACAAGCTATAGCTTATCAATTAGTACAAATGGGAAGTACTGGTCAAATATATGTCACAGCCTAAGAATTGTAGGAAGGGGTACCTGATGAGCCAAAGCATGCTCAATTGGATTTAACAGTGGCATAATTTTCTGGTAAAGAGCTAGATCCATTGACACAACAGGCAAGTAAAAATTTTCTTTCTGATGACAACTTTGTTAAAGAAAGATCATTTTTGCAATTCTTGTGGAGAATTCATATTGATGAATTCAAGAATAAGTGCCAAAAAAATAAAGAAGAATATCCTGCCAGAGATAAAGAGGAAACTAAAAATGAAATAAAATAGGAGATGTTATCTAGGTTTGAAAAGATAACCCCTGAAGAAGGTAGAGAGCTGGTCAAAAGGGAAGGAGTATTGATCCTCTCACAATGGGACATAGCTGATGCTATTGTTTTTGATTCCATCAGGAAGGAAACTAAAACTATTTATGCCACTAAAGAAAAATTACAACAAGCTTCAAAGGGAGTTAAGTTCAGTGAAGTTCATGCAATCCTGGTTATGTGGCAATTGAGAAAAAGAACCCCCAAAACAACTAGTGAGGACACTTGGGCTGAACATTTAGGTAGGATTTTGGTATGGAGAGTTGTAGAAATATGGGTTGTTGAAGCAGGAAGCATAAATTTAGAATCTACTAATTTTAGTTTAAGTTTATCCCAAAGATTAGAGAATGAACTTAAAAGCCTAAGTAAAAATTTTGAGAGAGTTCTGGGTGCTTATAATGAGGAGAAGATAAAATCTATTGAGAAAGATAAGAATATTTTTGAATTGGAAGGTAGGCAATCAAAACATTCTATTCCTTAGATGATGATTACACAAGAGCCTTACCAGCCCTCATCATCCAGCCCATTCATAACTTATCACCCTTCTCATATTCCATCAAGTCTTTTTATCCAAGTAGATGTGGAATTGGAAAGAGAGAGATTAGTTGCTAAAAGGACAAGATTAGAAGAGACCAATAATAAAGATCTTGAAGAGTCCTCAACATACAAAGAAGGAGAAGAATTGGTTAAACAAAGATACTCTGATAAGATATATTCAAGCCTCTTGAGGTGTGCTAGGGAAGTAAATCTTGGTACTCTTTATCTGCTGGGGAAGAAGATTATCAGCATAATAAGTGAGTATGATGCAGACAAAGATCAATGGGGTTTGTTCATGGATAGATGGAAGGGAAAAGGGACTGATTTGAAATAATTTTATTCCCTATCTAAGGAGAAAAACAATGTTGATATTATTCTAACCCATACTTACAAGTGCCTAAAGTTGATGACAGACTTAAATATCAAAAGAAGCACCCTCGTCGAAAAGGTAGAAACCTTGAGGAGAGAGTTTTCAAAGGATAAGTATGAGATATATCCCAACCTATTCAAAAAGGGTGGTGATATAAAGAATGAGGCATTATGGTTAAGGAAAGTAAAAGAAGAAATAACCACCAAGACACATAGCATCATTACCTTGGAAAGCATGATTTTGTTTGTTCAAACCATAAATATCATTAACAGAGTCAAAGAATTTTTTGAGTTCTAGAAAGAAGAGGTTGAGAAGGCAAGTGATAGTTGGGGTGAGATCAAAAACAAAAGGGATGAAGTCATTGGTTTTGATTGGCCAAGTGATTAAGTGTACACTTCTTGGAGGGACAAGTATCAGGAAGTTGATCAAGGAGAAGAGCATAATGTATGAAAGGCCACAGATGAGAATGTCTCCCAATAGTTTGAATAAGACAAGAGAAGATGAAAGATCCTACATCAACATGATCAAGGATAAAAAAATTCTAGATGGTTGTCTCCAAACAAATGTAAAGAAAATACAATCACCATGCGGTCATAGGACAAAATTATTTGGAATATCTTGTAGAGAAAGTGGTTATTCTGTCCACTTGTTATTTTGTCTTATTTGGCTCTCAGTTTTGTCTTTTAGCTTAGTCATTCGAAGCTTTTTGCATCCTTGATCTTTAAGGATTCCAAGATGACTAATGCTGGCTATAAATAGCAAGTTGTAAGATATTGTAAAGGATGGTAAAATCAAAACTACGAGGCAGGATTTTGAATTGTGTCTAAGTTTTAAGTTTTTAGTCAATTTGAATGTATTGAAATCAAGATACTATTAATGAAATACAATGGAATTTCCAGTCTCATATCATTGATGTCTTTTTTCATTTACATTCATCTCTTGTATGCTTAATTTGTAAAGCATTTTAAATGTACCAGTTATAAGGGAAAAGTGTTTTTATTTGTGAGTTTCTTTCAAGGAGGGTTTAAATCTTGTAAATAGTTCCAGAGGGTTAGGGTTTTATGCAGGAATTTGATACAGAGGTATGAGAGTGAAAGGATAGTTTGTAAGGCATTCCATCTATGGTTTATTTGTATTTTAATTAATTGTCTTTAGTGAATGTATGTTTCATTATGACTCTATGGCCCAGGATTAGGCACTGGTCAAGTTCTGATAAGTAGTTGTTATCATCAAATCAATCAAATATTGAATAATCTTTCACTTTCTGTCATTTAGAATACACATGTCTAGCTAAGTGTATTGAGAAATACATTGTCATAATGGTGATTCCTTAAAGAGAGAATTCATAGGTCAACCTTCCTAAGCCAAGTGGCCTAAAAGGAAGAAGGATTAAGAATCCTTGATCCACTGTAAGATTTCCTGTGAAGCAGTGAATCTGAAGATAGGTGCACCCGCCTGAGTTTGTGGAACTCAAAGTGTAGAAGGAATAATATCCTTGTTAATTAGCCTTTTCCATTTACAAATTTAAATTGGGAATCTGAGAGTCAAGCATTTATAGTTGTATATTGATTCTACAAGAAAAATTCCTATGATCCCCACACCACCTTCGGCGGTTTCTATAGCATGCGGCCTCTTTTAAAGACCAAGCCCCACCAGCAACTCCCTGTCATCGGTGGTAGGGGCCCTGCCGGGTACGACAGGCCCTGCCACCGTCGGCAGTAGGCTGTCGTGTGGTAGGCCCGTGGGGGATGGGAGTTGAGGGCCCGCCTCCCACTAAAAGTAAACTTTTTCATATTTTTTTTAAAATAACAACTTTTTTATTATTTTATTTTTATAAGGTTTTTTTTTTTTTCTTTTGACATGCATTTACTAAAAACCTTTATTAATATGTATACATTTTTTTTAATTTTGAAAATAAATAATTTAAAATACCATACTGTATTATTTTTAATAAGAAAACATATTTTTATTTTCCTTTTATTTAATTTTCAATAATAATAATAAGAAAAAATCTTTCTTTTCCAGAGTTAATTGATTAAGCTATCTTTTCAATGTTATAGGCATTTTTTTCAACAAAAGTTCTAAATAATATAGAGAGGGATTTTCTTTCCTTTACATGCAAATTGATAAAAACAAGAAATATGACTAATTTAATATAATTTATTTATTTTTCATGAAGGGTTTTCTTTCTCTAAAGCATGCAAATTAACCCAACTCTTTTGTTTCCTTACAGATCCAGAACCGGACTAGACAATTCCTTCTTCCCAAGATAAATTATTCACAGATCTAAAGGCTCTCAATCAAATTTGACAAAAACCACAAATTTCTTACATAAAGAAGACATTTTCACAAATTGAAACCCTAAGATAATTTTGAAACATAATTCTTCCACATGAAAACCCTAATTCCCATCATGCATTCAACACCCAAAAATGGAACCTTTACGCCCACAATCACAGATCTGATATGCAAAGATGGAGGAAAACACAAATTTGATCCAAGAACACATTTCTTTAATTTAAACAATAAAATCACCAAATACTCAAACAAGGAAGATCACACAAAGGATCCTAGCTTTTTAGATGGATGGAAGACAGGGATCTGAAAGCTAGAATTCAAAAGATGAAGATCCTACCTTAATAACTGATCATAAGCACAAATTCACAAATCCAAGCAAGAAGAATCCAAAAATGCTCCCAAGCTTTCACAAAACTCTAATCACCTGATTTCTCCTTCTCCCTGATTGAACAACCTTCAAAAAGGCTTCTAATCAAAAGATATAGATAATCAAGCAATTAGGTTTTCAAAAAGTGAAAACTCTAAAGGGAATATAACTTATCTAATTAATAATTAAAAGAAATTCTTTATTTTCAATTTTCACTTAAAACATGCACAACTCAACTTTATAATATCAAAGCAAAGTGTTAAATTGAAAATGGATGAGAATATATTTCAATTAAATAAATCAATTAACCATGCAACTTAAAGTAATATTCAATAATTCAACTGTGCACAATTAATTACAATTAATTGAATTTAATATTTATTAAATCTCAATTATTTAAATCAAGACTAATAATTAAATCAATTAGTTAAATATAGGCATTTAATTAATCTTTTATTATTAAATAGCCATATATATCAATGTCCTAACCTTATTATAGGTGCAATAATTAATATTAATATTTACCATAAATATTCATTGAATAAATCAAGCCAAAAGCATCATTAATCTATCTAAAACCCATCTAAACTGATAAACCACAAAAACAAACAAACAACTGAAACAGAAATTGAACACACACAAACAAGCTCACGAATCCAGACCACTTGATAGATTAAAACACTAGGGTAGTCAATCAGATTCTTGTCCATTTATAGGACAAAATAAGGGTTTAGGGTATGGATTCGAACCTGATATTATCTTCCCTCTCTTACCATTGAGATATTGCGATAGGGCACGTTCACTTCTGCTAATTTAGGGAAGACGTAGCCCGGTACCTGCAAACCCATCATCACAAAGACAAACATACATGCATATAATATAGCTAACAATGGTTGAGACTATTTTATCGTGTGGATCTCGCCAAAGCAAGTAACTTCGTTTGTGTCCCATACCATACCAAGCATGTCAAAAAGTAAAGTACAATATACAAATGATCCATATGCATATAAATTTAGGGTCAGTATTGTTAGAAAACCATAATACAAATGAAATCCTAACATATTCGTAAGCATCACAAAACCACCATAAATCACATGTACACAGAAGATATAACATACTAAGTAATGGATCAATGACATAATTAAATTTAATACATGAATATCCTCACAATCATCTGAAATAACCAGTCACATTCCTAAAAGGGCCTAAAAGAGTTCGAACACTGAAATAGAAAGGTAGACTAAGGGGTAGGTATTACAGTTCGTGTATGTTGTAGGAACATGCGGTGGAACATACTGAGGCTATGGGATATACTATGGTTGTAGAACATGTAAAAGCTATGGAAAATAATTAGATTGTGGAACGTATTGAGGTAATGGGATGTACAGAGGTTGTTGGTTGTGCTGAAGTGGTCAAAAATATTGAGGCTACTGCTGGGGTGGTGGGATGTATGAAAGTTGTTTCTAAGGTGGGTGTGGTGTGTATGAAGGTTTATGATGGGGTGATATTATATATGAAGATTTCTATTAGGGTGGTGTTGTGTATAGAGGTTGTTGTTGGGGTGGTACTATGTATGGAGGCTACTGCTAGGGTGTCATTGTGTATGAAGGTTGTTTTTGGGGTGGTGTTTCAGGGTTGTAAGTGCTAGGAATAGTTACTCCATGATGTTTCAAGAAGGAATCTATAATCCTTAAATCATTGGGATTGATAGGAGGCTTTTGCTGAGGTACCACTTCATTGATTTGAGGGGTTCCTAAATTGGAAGGAGCACCTATCGAGATACTGCAAGTAGATTGTTGTTTGGGTGCCCCTTGGTTGATTTGGGGGACCCCTGTTAGAATAATACTGGGATTGTGACTTGGTGGAGCTATACTAAACATACCTATTGAATGGGTGTAGGGCATTATGGAAGGTGCTACTATGGTGGTGATAGGTGCGATAGATGTGGGTAGAAAACTAGAAAAAAGAGGATTTTTGTATTGGATTCCTAGAGTAATGGAGGATGCACAGTGACCTGGGACACACATTGAGTCACAACAATCCAAGATGATGGTACATGAGGGGCCCCTACTAGGTTGGAAGTGTCGAATCCAGTGAGTATTTTGGCACCATGTTGTGCAATAATTTTGAAGTGTGTATTTGGATTAGTTTCCAATAGGTGCCAAAATACTCACTGGATTCGAAGTGTGTATTTGAAGTGTAGTCATTGATTGGATAAATTACTATTCTATAAGTACTCCAATTCACTTCACCTATTCCCAGAAAAAATTTCTTAACATAAAAATATAAACAAACAAGTAGTGATTCTAACTTAACCTCTTATTTTCAATTCTTCTTCAATATTTGCATATTGGAAAATAGTTGGTTTTGCAACATGTCTAAAAACTCATAATTCTTTCCTAATTTTGCTATCTCATAGGATACATACACAACACTACCTAGTATGTTGTTTGGTCGACTAGACTGGTATACTTTATATCCGATGATCATTGTTACAAACTATGTTTCTAAGTCCTTGACCTTGTCTACTCTCATTTCTCTTCCATCCTTAGATGTTTTGATTAGTTTCCTTAGATCATCCATATTACTTGCTCGTAGGGTACATTCTTTATCTTCAGTCGGTAAGCCAGTGACCATATAAAGTAGGTCTTTTTTTATTCTGACTGGCTTGTCTCCATCTAACCACAAACATTCATCATGTACACGGCTCAAAAAATATCTAATCCAATATTCATTAAAAAATTTGAGCATGAATACCATGTGTGTTAATACTTTGAATTAAAATTCTTATGCTCATCCTTCAACACATTTTTTTCACATAACTCATCGTAGTATATCTTCTTAATCTCTACATCACCCAACTCAATAGTTTTTCTATGAATAAATGTTATGATTCTTCAATCAACATTACCTTTTTTGGTAATGATGATAGGGATCCAGTGCTATCCTTTTTAGCTGCCTTCAGTGGGCACAACTTAAACTTAGGTGTTGGCTCATCATTGATATTGATGACTAATGGATTTTCAATTATTGCTGCCATCTTGTTCTGAAAACTACTCTTGAAAACTCCAAAAGTTTTCTAAGACTTCCATTATGGCTTTTTTGTAACTCTTCTAGCTAGGGTACCCAAGTAATCTTGATCACTTTAGCAATAATTTCTTACTGATAATAAATCGTAATATATTGCCCTAGGTCTTAGATATTGCTCAAATGATTTCTTTAGAAAATTAGGGTAGAAAATGAATAGATTCGAAATGTATTTATTAACCAAAAAGTGCTCAAATAGATATTATGATAATAAATTCTATCAAAAGTAAATTTTCTATCGATAATAATTCCTTCCATCTGATAACTAAACTTTTTTACCGATAACTGTATATCTTCAAAATTATAAAACAATAATTTCTACTACTAACTAATTTTAGTATGAGTTCTACTGCATCTTTTACATGTTGATATAATATTCAATCATATTCTTTTGTAAAGGGACAAATAGATTTAACAATTTTTTTTAGGTCCCTAAGAAAAACTTACTTGCTTAGTTTGAAGATGAATCCTCTAGACTTGACATTAGAGGGTTATCATTTTGCTCATTGATTTCTTCCTTCTTGACCCAAATATTATTCATGTCATTCTTCACATGTTCTTTATTCGGTATTTTTTTTCCTTTGTTGTTTTCATTTTTGTATTGTCGATACCAACAATTTTGTGTTATATGTCCATACTTATAAGAAATGAAACATACCATTCATGTTGATCTCCATGGTCTTGAATTTCTTCTTGGATTTTTCATTATATAGTTTTCAGCTTTATGTCCATATTGACTGCATGTGTAATAGTAACCTACAAAGCTTCCTTCTTATGATGTGCTATTAGCTCTTGTTCTGCATTCTTTTTTCTGATGTCCAAACTTATTACAATTGTAGCAACATCCATGAAAGCGTGTACCTCTTAAAATGTAGAGTGATATGTTTCTACAAGTATTTGATGTATGACCAAGCTTTCCATAGTTTTAACATGTAGGTTTAGTAGATTTCTTACCATGTGTACTGATAGGCTCCTTTGGTTCTTGTGATTGATTCTTTGCTGCCGATATGGATGATTCACTAATTTCAAATTTTCTATCACCAATATATCCTATGTTTGTTTGTCTCTTGTTCTTCTCAGATTTTTAAATTGTTCATCTACCTTCTACATGCTTAGCTCAAACTTAGTGAGTCTTTCATTAACCTCTTTCTCAACTTTAAGATTGATCTTCAAAGTTTCAACTTCCTTTCTCAGATTTTCATTTTTGGTAAGTACCAGTCTATTTTCTTCATTTTTACCATGTAGAAATTCATTCAATGTGTTTTTCTCGTATTGTAACCTCAGAATAATAGCGTCTTTGTCTTTGATATATTTCTCAATATTTTATTTTCTAGTTTCAAGGTCTTTTTGGGAATCTTCTATTGTTCTCATCTTTTCCAATACTTCAATCATTCTTATGGCTTGAATTTCAAGTTCCTTTTGGGATTTAGTTAGATCATGTTCTAGGGTAGTTCTCCTTTCCATCAATTCCTCTACTATTGCATCAAATTCTTCTATATTTTTACTACTTTCCAATAGCTCTTTAATATTATCTAATGTGATATGCAATTTTTCTTACAGTTCCATCCTTTTGGAAAATAAGTGTCTCAACTTCTTCTTTAGATCTTCAACTTGTGTCCATGATTCATCCAAGGCTTCTTCTATTTTCTTCTATCTCTTATATCTCTCCATACTCCAAGATCTACTCTCAAGCTGTCAAAATTTCCCTCTAGTGAATCTAGCTCTGATACTAGTTGTTAATTGGAAAGATTAGGTATTGAGAGGGGGGATGGGTGAATCAATATTAACAAAATTATACCTCTTTTACACTTGATTGAACTTTAAACCATTAAACATCAACCGATAGTGTCCACAGTATTACCGATATGTTGTAACTTAAAAATATAAAGTAAATAGTAGTAACACAATCTCTTCCACACACCCATAACATAGATTTTTGGTCTCACAAAAACCCTTGGTCAAAGGGAAAACTATGGTGGGGATACCACCCACAACTCTTCATTGCAGAATTTTTTTTCTTGTTAGGGCGTACAATATGTCACCTTCTGAGTGATGTACCTGATTAGGAGTGACTGATACATTTTTACGTGTATCTACAGTCCTATTAAGACTACTATGATAATAAATTTAATCCCACCTGTACGACGTTCACCCTATTAAAGGATTTACAAAAAGCTCATACAAAAATGAACTTATTAGTCCTATTAGAGACTACCCGGTTAAGCGATTTACAACACCTTGTAGAAAATGTTAGGATTCTTCACAAGATATTATTGACCTATATGTGCTTCCTTCCAAATCTTGTTAGATCCCTTATGCTCTAAATCTCTAGTCTCAATTATTTTCTTCTTTCTAATTCACTTCTCTACTCAATTCTTCCTCATAACTTCTCCTCAACTCGTCTTCATAATATGTTCCTTAAGCTTTTATCTTTGAATCTCCTTAACTTTTTCTTCATTCCTAAGATTTGATCTTAGGTTTAATCAAAAAATTAATCTTGATCTTCCCATAAACCATTTTCCTTTTCTTCCTCTGATCAATTGCTGTGTGATTTTCCTTATGAATGATAGTGGTTGGCTTCCGATAGTTGACCTCCTTATTTTGATAAATATTCTTTCTATCCAATAGTAATTCCGATAGTATTTACTTTTCTATTTGACATAAATGACAAAAATTATTAAAATGTGAATGATTTCCAACAGTTTTCACACGGTCAATCACAATGAAAAATAGAGATAGTCAGATTAATCTAAGGTCAACTTGTCTTTCATGTGTAATGTTGTAGGCCCATTTATTGGGTATTTTTCAGCTCACACAACCATTTTCACACTACTAGAACATGAAGATCCATGATGTAGGTGCATGTTTTTTTTTTTTTTTTTCCTTTACCCAATATTATTGTCATGCTAGTGAAGATCTCTTTCGCGAACACAATACCATGGAACATATATGATGGGGAGATCCAACAATATTGATCTCCTTGGATCTTATTAAGGCTCCTTATTATCCTTCTTAGGGTACTTCTCTCTACCCTAACTAGAGGACACTTCTACAATTCCTCTACTCCACTAGATATCACCAATCAACATCAAACTCTCATCCTCTCCTTCATAGTCCCACTATGCATTCATAGGTCCTACCAATGAAATCTAGGTTTAAATCCCTCACAAGAATGGTATTAGGTGCCTACCCTCTTTCTCCATTCCTTTCAATATTTTTTGGATCCCTTTATTATGGTTTCCTATCGATCTCTTGTTTTCCTATATTTTAGGCCTTGTAGCCTTTTGCCCCAATTAGTGCTCCTAATTCGGGCAATCTTGGAATTACTCCCAAATTACCTTAACAAGACACAAAATAAACTTTGTATCCTTTAATAACTCATCCTAGGCTTTGAAATTTCTTAGGTTTACGCTGCCCATCGTGTCCGTACAGTGTATTTTCATGAAACCCCCTATTTTTAAGGGTTTCTTGGGTCTCTAGACTAGTCTTCACTTTAAAGGCTCAAAATGTATTCAAAATAACTCATCTTCTCTCCTCCTCTTGACCATAAATTCTTGACACATCCCTCTACACTTCTCAACTTGAGATTGGCACAAACCAATCCATCTACTCCTTCTTTGTCACTCTGCAAGCTCCTAGTTGGATAGCTCTGGACCTGCCTAGGGCTTTCTTGTAAAAATAGAAACTATGCCCATAGAAAACCTAAAATACATATTTACAAAGTATTTACAATTTCCTTCTTGATTCCAATTGGCCATAAAGATTCAATTGGTGGAGATCAAGAAGGAGCTATTTTTAATCAAAACAACTTTGTATAGGATAGTGAGACTATCAAAACAAAAGAAATTAAAAAACTAATACTAATATGTACAAACTTTAAAATATGATGCCACAAAAATGGCCAACATACAAATCTCTAATAAAAAATTCAAGAATAGTTAACCATTCAATCCATTGGAGTGTGGATTATTGAAACCATAAGTCACTATGATACAAAAACTAGACATTTATCTTCTTCCTTCAACAAAGTCTTTACAAAAAGATAGCCAACCCTTAAATTAGGGTTAAAATAGGCTTATATATCCCCCACACACATTATAAGACCCTAGGTTTTGGATTTTGCTTTATTTATGTCCATTTGCAATTTTTAAGGAAAGCTGTCATGACAACTTTTCAAAGTTGCAAAGTTTTTGACTAAGGTAACAATAGGTTTTGAAGGGGCATTGAAACCCTTTAACAAAGAAATAAAACAAAGGAAAATAGGACCAAAATTTTTTTTTTTGTCCCAACAGTAGATAGAGAACCACAAAAGGGCTCAACCCGTAATTACACAGTTAAGAGCAAGATAAAGAAAAAAGATACAAAAAGAAACTACGATAAAATTCCAACAAAATAGGAACGAAGAAACTCCCAGCAAAAATAACAGGCCAATAAAGCCAAATAACTTCCCAGTATCATCCATCTGGTTTTCCATTATTTGAATATCTTCCATCTGAGACTCTATATTCTAAATCAAGACCCTTAGATTAGTAATGTCTTTTCTTTGGACCTCAGTCATCTTTTTGGTAGTTGATTTGGTTATCGTCCCTGGGCCTGAAGTAGGAGTATCCTGATTTCCATATTCCTCTTGTTTATCTCTTTAATTATAGTTCCCTTCCAAAAGGGCATGAATCACTTTCAAATTCAACAGAAGATTGCATTCTCAATTTTATTATATTAGTCAGCCTCGTGAGCATGATATTGTTGTTTTTAGTTTTATCAGGGATTTTTTCATTTTTTTGTTAATAATTGCACTTATCTTTTCTTCCAAATTAGTATTATTGTTTTTAAAATTTTGAAAAACATCCTTCCCTTGCTAATACATGGCCACATCATTTCTCATCTTGTCCACAGTTTCTTCCAGCAAAGAGTTTCTATCTTTAATGTTCTAAAAATTGGCTTGCAGCTCCTTAATGTCGTCATGAATCCATTTGTCAATGTTGTAACCATACATGGCCTTGTTTCTAGATGCTTGGAGGTGATTGATATTAACTTCTCTTTTCACTTTGAAGTCTTTGTCCCATAGCTCTTCTTCCATACTCTTCTAGGTCTGATTATTATTCTCCTCTTTATTAGGCTTCAGGCTCTCAGGCAGAGTAGGGTTGTTGCTGATATTATGATCTTTCTAGGTATCCTCCTCAAGGTCAATATACATTTTATCACTATGGAACTTCTCAGCTTCCTCATCCACTACCACTTTCCCCTCATTATTCCCATTCTTCCCTTTACCAGGTTGGTGTTTCCCTTGGCCATCAGTATCCAGATTAATCTTTTTCTTTGGATTGTCAAGGGTTTCATCTTTTTTGTTATTTTGCTCCTCATTGTATTCCTACAAGTCATCAATGTAGTTATCCACCAAATTATCAATTTTTTCCTAAATCTCATCTAGGGTCTCATCATGGGTATCATCTTTATCCCCTTTCTCATCCTTTTTATCAGTAATGGTAGGGATATCCTTTTTTGCCTCCTCTTTGTTTCTCTACTCCCCCATAAATCCCTCTTCCTTAGAAGAGTCATTACCCTAGTCATCATCATCCATCTTCATACCTTCAATGTCATCATATATTGACAGAGTGATATCAACTTTAATAGGGCCCTTGTGGGTTTTATGTTGGACGCTCTTCTGGTATTCTTGCAAGAGGAAATTTCAATACTGTTGCATTTTACATTGTCAATCTTCTTCAGGATTGGCTCAGGAATATTCTTCTTGACATAATCCGCAATAAAAGGAATTAACCCATCATGCAAGATAGGGGAGGATTTAACCCTATTATCTATAATACTCTGACTGAGCAAACTTAACAGATAGTAAGGGAAGGAAACCTTAATGTCATGTCTAAAATTATTTACAAGAATGAAGTGATAGTTATAGACCTTATAATACCTTCCATCGAGCGTGAAGTACTCCATGATAGCTCTGATAAAAAATTCCTAAATATGCTTTATGTTTTACAGGTTAACATAATCCAGGTTACCTTTAACAAGCATGTCTCGCTCCTCATCTGTCTTTGGAAAGGTCTTGTAGGCTTTGTTTCCCTATTTTTTGTCTTTTGAGAAATGCATTCCCTCCAAAGGGAGACTAGTGATTTCCACAAGATGTTCTAACAAGAGGGTAGAAGATTTTCCCAAAATGTTCACTTTCCTATTCTCCCAGCCATCTACAAATGCCTTTGTTATCTCCTTATTGTTTCCATGAAGACATTTTAGGTATTTTTCCAGTTTCCCCTTTTTGATCTTTCTCCAGACATCCTTCTCATTCCTCCATTTGTAGACCTTAGGTTCTCTTTTTAGGTCACCACCCATTTCTTCATTCTCCTTCTTGTTGTTTTTCTCACTAGTTTTCTTTGAATCCTTTGCAAAATTCAGCATAGTGTACAGATGCAAGATATCAGGATTTCTTTTGATGTCTCTGAGAGAATGCGATGACATAATGTCATAATTACTATGACACTTCACATTGCATATCATCATCATCATACCACAAATCCATTTCCCATTAATTGGTATAATTTTTTCATTAATAATGCCCGACTTATGGTTAATTCTATCATGATTGAGTAATAAATTAATATCATCATTGATCTTGACAGTACTGTGCCACTTGCGAATGATGCCATTTTTCATGCCAATGTTAGCAAGTTCATCCGCCACTTGGTTGGTTTCTCAGAAATTGTGGGTGACATGAAAGGCCATGAATTTCAAAGCCACCACCTTAATTTTGTCGATAATATGCTCAATATTCCAGTATGCTTTACTAATGCCTTTAATGTTATTGATGATATTGAGAGAATCTCCCTCCAATCATACTTTCTTACATTCTATCTCTTCTACCACTAGGATGACATTGAGGGCTGCCATGGCTTTATCCCTGTGATTAGATTTAATTCCCAGAGGAGTCACCATGTAACCAATACAAGTTCCATTTCTATCTCTTATTATACCACCTCCTCCAGCCTTACCTGGATTGCCTTTAGCTGCCCCATCAAAATTGGCTTTGACCCAATACTCAGGAGGAGAAGTCTAGGTAACCATGTCTCTTTAAGGCTTGGGATTGTGGGTATAAGTATTGAAATGCCAGTCACCAAACTTAAAAATATCCTTAGAATCTATTTTTTATTGAAGAAAGAAAATTTTCTTCCAGCGCTCTGCAAATTTATATTGCCAACATCCTCAGGGCAAGACTTTTTCTCCTTGAAAATTCTATTATTTCTCTCTATCAAGATACACCAGCATAAATGAGGAGGAATAAGATTACATAAATCTTTATGAGTTGAGTTCTGTGAAGGACAACACCATTTAGTAACAAAATCCTACCAAAGACAAGGGAAGAACCAACACAAATTCCATTTCCTAAAGATAATATCCCATACCTTACGGGTAAAAGAGAAATGGAGTATAATATGATCAGAAGATTCACAGTGATCTAGACAAATAATACATCTATTCACAATGTAGAAACCCCTTTTAGTTAAGTTATCAAGGGTTAGCGATTTATTTTGAATTAAGAGACAAAAAAAGAAATTAATTTTGGGAGTGAGGTGCTTATACCAATCATACAAGAAAAGAGGTCTCTCCTCTTTTTTAGTAAGGAGATTGGTAGTAGAAGCCACCATGTACTTGCCATTTAGTCTTGAATCCCACACCATAGAGTCAGGATATTGTCTTTGATGTGCAATGTCTGCAACTCATTATGGAGGGGAATGAGTCTATTATCCTCTTCTCCCAGGTTCCTCCAATTGTTTTCATGCTAGTATTCTTTAGCTTTTGTTCCTATGGTTTCTTTGCACCTATCAATATCCTATTTATACTCTTGATTATTGGAAAGGGGAACATTATGGATCCAATCATCATCCCAAAAATCAATTCTCTTGCCATCCCCCAGCTTCCATCTCTTCCCCTTAATGATAAGGTCTTTTTTCAAGCTTATACTATTCTAGATGTAGGATCCATTTATGCTAACATCTTAAGTAATATAATCCTCCAACAAGTTATGGTTACAAAGGTATTTTTTTTATAATACCATTCCATTCTTTATGATCACCAAAAATTCTCCAAATTTGTTCCTCCAAAAGGGCCTTATTGACATTTTTATGGTTCTCAATCCCATACCTCCCAACTTCTTAGGTTTGCAGACTTTATCCCAAGCCACAAGGCTAAGTGTCTTCTTCTCTTCAACCCCTGACCAGAGAAATATTTTTTGGATCTTCTCAATTTTAGTAGCAATTTTATAAGGGATTTTGAAAATACTCATAGCATAAACATGGATGTTTTGAAGATTCAATTTATGCAATTGAATTTTCCCTGCATTTCTCAGAAGAGACCCTTTCCAACCAACCATCTTATTATTAAATCTGTCTATGATAGAGAGCCAAAAACTTTCTAGGGGGATTGGAGCAAAGAGGTAAATCCAGGTAAGAGGAGGGAAACTTCCCAATAGAGCAGCCTAAAATAGAAGATATTTTTTTTGTCTCTCCTCTAGGGTATTTATAAATAATATTGAGCTCTTAAACCAGTTGACCAATTGACCAGTAGCACTTGTATAAAGAGAAAGGGATTTCTTCAAGTTTCTAGCTTCTTCAACTATGGCCTCCCCCATTATAAGCATATGATGCAAGGAAGATAAATGATCAAGGAAAAATGCACTCCCAACCATTGATCACCTCGCCAAAACAATACACAAATAATCCAGCACAACGGAAGATAAATAATAACACAGAAAGAGATATCCAGAGATAGAACAATTCATATATATTAATCAAGAACTTTACATCCAACATGCCTAGCTACCAGGCCTTTTGGGTTGTGGCCATTATAAGAAATAAAATATCTTCAAATAGAAATACAAACATGCATCTCCATCCTACTTCATTCTACTTATTTAAAACTGAGCTCCAAACTTTACTTCTAACTTCCCCCCCTTTTTTTTCTAGCCAACCTAAGCATCTATATTTATACCAAGCCAAAGACCTCAAGTAAAATTAAAGGTCATCCATAAGATAAAATAAATAAACCCCCATCCACAAGTCAGCCAGAGAAATACAATAAACAATCACAAGGAACCAGGTTGGCCCCGAAACAAAATATCAAAACTCGGTGAGACCAAGTAACTAAGCATTAGGGAATGTTGATCTCACTCGGTGAAGAAAGAGAAAGAACTTAGTGAAGCAATGACCAAGTCCACTTGGTGAAGTAGAAAGCCAAGAGGTAACCAAGTTCACTCAATGAACACACAGACCTCCCATAAGTAACCAAGTTGTGTTAGTAAACAAAAGAACCGAGCCCTCTAGGAATGAAAACAAGCACAACCACTGAGAAATCCCAGTGGTCACCAAGCTCCTCTAGGATTTGACTAAGATTCCAAGATGACACTTCATAAGACTCTTTGGGTAAGTAGAAAAGTGTGTCCCACACTTTGGTGGTAAAATAACCATATGTCCATAACCTCATCTTCACTAAAGGCTTCCAATTCATCAAGTAAAAGAATGTAATTCTTAAAATCAATCATTTCTGCATCATCCATTCAAAAAATAAAATATTTTGAATAAATCTGAAAATCCAACACCTTAACTTCATCCCTTCAAGCAACAAAATATTTGGAATCTCATCAACCCAATCAAGAACAAACTGAATAACATAATACTTCTTCAAACCATAACTAATATAATATCCAAATGTGAAATCCATATCAACATCATCAAGTGAATCTAAATCCACAATAGTAGCCAAATGTGAATTAGTAGAAGCATAAATGTCTTCCTCCCCATCAGTAACAAGTAAATCATCTACCTGTGAATCCAAATCATTAACCTTGTACGAGTCCTGATCTATATCAATAGCTAAATCATCATCAACTGTATCAGCGACAATATGTGAATCTTGAACTCTATCTTCAATATGCAAATTTAAATTTTCATTAGTAGCAATATCTAGATCAACAGAAACATCAATATCATGATCCTCATCCATTTCATGCAAAGAAATAAGTAAATCCACATCTACATCTGCATCATCATTAACTTGTAAATCCTCAACAATACTAACAAAACACTCATCTTTTGCAACATGTAAAACCTCAAGAACATAAATGAAACTCTATTCATTGACAATCTCATTTCTCACAATAAGATGCTATGCAAGTTCCATGTCAGATCCATCAATCTAATCATGAGAACCAAAATATAATTCATTAGCTACAAAAAAATCATCAAACACTTTCTCAATATGTTTTCTTCTCTAAATAATCCTCTTAATTGGTTGAACAACTTTCTTTCTAATCTGTAGATGCCAAGACTTTTCCCAATTTCCAACTTTTTTATCAAATTCAACCCAAAATGAATCATGCTTGATCTCTGGATTCTCCTCATCACTGAGATTTATTCCATGATGCATTTTTGTCTCAACACGTTCAACACTAGCAACAATTTTTTCAACAAGTTAGTGACTTTTGGATCCATATCTTTCTTACCACGAACCATCTTCCAACCCTTTGCAAGTGCAGGCCAGATCACAATCTGCCACCCTACACAAAATCAACAACTAGGGCTTGCAAGAAGAATCACAATCAAGATAAACTGAAATAATCCATCCCACATTCTGCACATGATCTAAATCTTCTCTGATACCACTTGATGCAAGGAAGATCAATGATCAAGGCCAAAGGCACTCCCAACCATCGATCACCTCACCTAAACAATACACAAATAATCTATCATAGTGGAAGATAAATAATAATACAGAAAGAGAGATCCAGAGAGAGAAAAATTCATGTATATTAATCAATAACTTTACATCCAACATGCCTAGCTATCAGGCCTTTTGGGTTGTGGCCATTACAAGAAATAAAAGATCTTCAAATAGAAATACCAACATCCATCTCCATCCTACTTCATACTACTTATTCAAAATTGAACTCCAAACTTTACTTCTAACTCCCCCCCTTTTTTTTCTAGAAAACCTAAGAATGTATATTTATACCAAGCAAAAGACCTCAAGTACAATTAAATGTTAGCCATAAGATAAAATAAATAAACCTCTAGCCACAGGTCAGCCAGAGAAATAAAATAAAAAATCACAAGGAACTAGGTCGGCCCTAAAACAAAATTTCTAAAATCGGTGAGACCAAGCAACTGAGCAATAGGGAATGTCAAGCTCTCTTGGTGAAGCAAGAGAAAGCACTCGGTGAAGAAATTACCGAGTCCAATCAATGAAGCAGTAAGCCACAAGGTAACCAAGTTCACTTGGTGAACACACGGACCTCCCAGAAGTAACTGGTCTCGATAAACAAAATAACCGAACTCTCTAGGAAAGAAAAAAAGCACAACCACCGAGCAATCCTAGTGGTCATCGGGCTCCTCCAGGATTTGACTGAGATTCAAATATTCCACTGCATCAGCGTATCATCCACAAATTTCTCATAAGAGCAGATTGTTCTTACTGAGGAAGGTTGGATACCAAAATTTTTTCCCTTAGCCATGATTTTATGAATATACCTCCCCAGTCATTCAACAAGAATAGAAAAAAGGATAGGCGAGATGGGATCTCCTTTTCTCAGACTTCTTGAGGGCCTAAAAAACTGGAAGAGCCCCCATTAACAATGACCAAAGAAGACACATTCGAGACCAATTTCATAATGATCTTGATAATCCCATTGTCAAAGCCAAAAGAAGACAAAACCTCTTGAAGGAACTGCCAGTCCACTCTATCATAAGCCTGAGATAGATCAAGTTTCATCATAAAACCCTATTTTTTGGCTTTCTCCAAAGAGTGAATATTCTCATGTGCTACAATGATGAAATCTAGAATTTGTCTCCTGGGGAAAAATCCATTCTACTAGGGGGAAATGTTATTACGGAGAATTTGGAGCAGTCTGGAAGTTATGACTTTAGAAATCATCTTGTATAGGAAATTTCATGGGCTGATAGATCTGAATACTTCCACAATATTAGCTCATGGATTTTTAGGAATCGGGACCAAAAAAGTAGAGTTAAGATCCCTTAGGAGGCTTTTGGTACCAAAGAATTCTTTGACAGCATCCTGCACATCTTTTTCAAGGATTTCCCAAAATTTCTGGTAGAAGCATAGGGAAACCATTAGGACCAAGAGATTTCTCCCCCTCAAAAGAGAAAACAAAATTATTGATCTCCTTATTTGAGGGGATAGCTTGGAGAATTTTGTTAGTAGAGTCATCAACCAGCTAAGGGATAGCAGATAGGATTTCTTCTTGAGCAGGTCTTTCCAAATGAGTTTCCTTAGAAAAGAGCACAGAGAAATATCTTAGCATCTAAGTTCTAATTTCTTCCTCCTTCCTAATAGTCTTGTCTTTAGACTGTAGATTAGAGATTCTGTTAATTGCTTTGTGTTTCATAGCATTCACATGAAAAAATCTAGTATTTTTGTCCCCAGCCTTGAGCCAAAGAGCTATGGATCTTTGTCTCCAGAAGGATTCCTCCTTGGTTATGATGTTATGATAGTCTGCAATCAAAATATTCCATGTTTTTTCTCTTTTTAGATAGGCCTTTTTTATAAATCTTTTGTTGGATTTCCTTAATATTATCTTGCAGTCTACCTTTGCTTTGGAAAATGTCTCCAAAAACTTCCTTATTCCACGCTTTAAGATTCCTTTTGATAGAGTTCAATTTCTTAGCAGTTCTATACATTTCTCCCCCCTCAATAGTATAATTCCACCATTATGCTATCTTATCTTTTAATTTTGGGTGAGCTATCCACATTTTTTTAAAGTGGGAGGGGATATTATATCTAATATTAATCTACTTGAAAAATAGAGAAATAGGGAAATGATCAGACCCTATTCAGAGTTCAGAAGAAAGAGAGCAGTAGTACCTTGAGATCCAGTCGTGAGAGAGGAGGGCTCTATCTTGTTTGACTTGGATCAAATCAATCCCAGTGTGATGGTTCAACCAGGTGTAATCAATCCCTTCCAAATAAATATCTAACAAAGCTTTATCATTGATGTAATCCCCTAGATCAATTCTTCTATCTAATTGTGAGGGGATTCCACCCTTTTATTCCTCATTTTTAAGAGGGGTATTAAAGTCTCCCATGATCATCCAGCTTTATTTTTGGAATTGATTCCAAATTTCTCTCAATCTCTACATATACTATTATCTTCCTTTTTTAGTATTGGGACCGTAAATATTGATAAGATTCCAAGAATGATTGTCCTTCAGATTATTTACCTTCACCAGAAAAATGTTCTTCTCACTGAAAATAAAGGTACAATCAACATTTTTTTGTTCTAGAAGATAACTATACCTCCTGAGGCACCTTCAGAGTCAACACCTATTCTTCCATAATTTTTTGACATATATTTTTCCCACTTTCTCTTTGGGCATTTTGGTTTCTTGAATAAGTAAAATGTCTAGTTTACTATCTCTTACCAGATTCCTTAGGATATCCTATTTGTGGGGGTTGTTTATCCCTCTAATATTCCATGAAGTAACTTTCATTTAGTGGATTGGGGAGCACATCTCTTGAATGGTATGTTACCTACCATTCGCTATATTTTGTTTGGCTTCATGCTCTCTTTTTTTTGTATTGATGTCCCTTTTTTTTGTTTGTATGGGTACCCACATCATCCTTATGTTGTCTTCTTGTTTGAACTCCCCCTTGACTTTGGTTCTTATGCATTTTTTGTTGATTCATTCAGATCGCTACCATTCTAACCTCCTTTTTTCCTAAGTTTTTATTGGAGTCTTTCTTTCCTTTTGTGTCTGACCATGGTTCTTCTTGTTTTTGTCTTGAGATATTATAGCTTTCCATTTTTTTTTTCATTCCAAAGGTCCACTATGGATGAATGGGTTTTATCTTCACTTTCTTTAGATTCATGCTATTCATAGTTTTCTTCTTCAGGGATAGGGGGATCCTTTATATTGCTTCTTTCTATTTCAGTTGTCTCCATAATCTTTGGAGACATTTTCTCATTTAAAATATTGACTGAGTCTTCAGTCTCTATGCTTTTCTTCTTCTCCATAATGATATTGTTCTCTACTCTCAACTCTTCTTTAGATTCACCGTTATCCATTCCCTTACTATTTTTCTCCTAAATTCTAGATTTTGGGTTCTCTCCAAGTTTTTCATTCAGGTTAAAGATTTAAGTATCCAAAGATTTAAGTATCCAAACTTTTTTTGGTTCCCTTTTTTCTTCCGGTTTCATCTATGTCTATTTTTTTATGGGAATTTTTTAGTCCAGTGACCTTTTTTTTTACAAGAGAAATGGGCGAAAGGAATTGATTCATATTAAATAGGTTGAATATACTTACCCAGTTTTGAGTTGATGGTTATAACCTTAGGAAGATCTATGTTCTGGTGTATATTCACACACATTCTTACATACACCAATCTAGATTTGGAATTTGTCATCGGGTCTATCGATAGAAGTCCTCCAAAATAACTTTCCAAGCCAGAGAAGACATCTTCATGCCAATATTCCAAAGGAAGACTTGGTAGCCTAACCCATATCGGGGCAGAGTCAAATATTTTTATGTTTAGATCAAGGTTAGTTACCCATTTTTGTAAAGCTATAGATGATTTTCCAAACATCTAGGGTCCTCCACATAGAACTTTTGAAAGGTCTTCCATATTCAAAAAGACAAAAGAGAAAAAGCCTTTTGGCATTGTTGCAATGTCCACTTGCCCCTTCAGTTTCCATTTTCAGCAAGTGTATTCCCTTACTAACTCAATGTTAGGTCTAATCCCCATAAATTTTCCTACCACTGTTAGGGCCATATTCATTACCATGCGTTCCACTAGTGGGTCAGGTAACAAAACTCCAAAGAAACCCTTACTCGGTTCAGATATGTTGTTTATATTTGGGAAAGATGATTTTACAGTTGGTTTGATCCCAAATAATGATGACTAGCTACCTTTAGCCTTGTTTCTATCAAAAGAATCATTTCTTCTAGCTGAGGGATTCTTACCTTTTGGTGCCAATTTTTCTGGCCCACCACCTCAGGAATGAGGGGCCTTGTCCTCATCTAACTCTTTAGTGGAGCCCTCCCCTGATGTTCCTCCTGCTTCCTATTGTCCTCTTTCTCTTGTAGGCACCTAGATTCTTCCTGCATTTCCTTTCCCACCCTCATAGGAATTCAAATTTCCTTCCATCTGACCTCCTCCTCTAGCTCCTTCTCTCTCACCTCCCATCGCTTCAACAAAAGGTTCAATGTTACAAATTTGTCATGAGTAACTTTTGAAATTTTTGCATTCTTGACTTTTCATTGCTCCTAACATGCATAGTTCCATTAATAATCAACATAATTGACCCAAATTCATGCATATACCACATTTTACAACTTTTCACTAACTTTGGAGTCTTGATCCATACTTTGACCCTTCTAACATTAAGGTACAAAATAGAATAATGAGAACCTTTGGATTAAGGAAAAGAGTAAGAAACTAAACACACCTATTTACTTGACTCTCACACACACCTTGGGACTTTATAATAGTCCTTATTCTATGGTGGTTGGATAGAACCACCTATAAGCCTAAACCTTATAGGATCTTCACTAGGATCCTAAGGTGCTCCTGCACCATTCTCCCCCTGCAACAAGAAATTTATGTTACCTGTGGTGTGATGAACTCTATACTGATTCCAAGCTTCTTTAATTCCCTCTCTTCTATCCAAGTAGCCTCTTAATTAGGTTGATGCATCCACTTAAATAGATGTTTCATATAGATCTTATGCCTAGTCTTCTTATGAAATCTAGAATCTAAGACCCTTTCAGCTTGAGGCTTGATCTGGATATGTATTCTGAGTTCTTCCATATCCTTTTCCATGTCAATACTTTACTCTTGCTCCTTCACATTTGGGCCTTTGTATTTGGTCAAACCTTTCACATTGAAAATAGGAGAGATGGATAGCTCCTTGGGTAGATCTAATTTGTAAGCATTAAGGCCATACTTAGCCAATACCTTGCATGGGCCAACTCTCCTCATCTTAAGATTTCTTGGAATTCCCTTCTATAATCTAGCCTTGTTGAGATAAACCATCACCAAATCCCCTACTTCAAACTCCTGATCTCTTCTCCCTTCATCTACCTTAGCTTTGAGCTTTTGGTGCGCTTCCATTAGAGTCTTCTTCACCTATTCATGGACCTCTCTCATGGATTGGGAAAAATCATCAGCATTTACACTAATCTCTTCATGATCATTTAACTCTCTAAGCTCACAAATTCCCTTTGGATGAAGACCATACATAGTTTCAAATGGGCTCTTCCCTGTGGAACTTTTTGTACTATCATTATAGGAAACTTCATCTTGAGGGATTACATCATCCCATCCTTAACCATATTCTTTAGTTAGAAACCTTAGTAGATTTCCAAGGACCCTATTTATTACTTCTATTTGACCATTTGTTTGAGGATGGTATGCAAAGCTATGTGCTAAGTTGGTTCCCAACCTTTTCCAGAGTGTTTTCCAAAAGTTCCCCATAAATTTAACATCCCTATCTGAGAGAATGCTCATTGATAGGCCATGGATTCTTACCACCTCTCTAAAGAAGAGTTGGGCAATTTAACTAGCATCATGGGTTATTTTGCAGGGTATAAAGTGACTCATCTTGCTAAATCAGTCCGCCACAACATACGCACTATCCAAAAAAGTCTTTTTTCTAGGAAATCCAACTATAAAATCCATGCTTATGCACTCCCAAGGCATATTAGGTGTGGGAAATGGCTGTTAGAGTCCTACATTTGAAGATGTTCCTTTGGATTTTTGACATATCACACACTATTCTACATATTTCCTTACGTCCTTCTGCATTTTGGGATAGTGGTAGAATCTTTCAACTAGATCTAAGGTCTTATTCAATCCAAAGTGTCCACTTATACTTTCATTATGTTTCTCTTGAATGAGGTTTTCCCTCATGGATCCTCTTGGAACACACAATTGTTTACCCTTAAATAAAAAACCATTTTGCAGGGTGTATTCAGAAAACTTACTATGAAAATTATTATCAAAATAAAGGCATACCTTATAGACTTCTGAGAAATCTGCATCCCCTTCATGGAAGTACTTGAATCCCTCAACTCCTATGTTCTACAATTGGATTTCTTGGATAGTGAGAAATCTCCTACTAAGGGCATCTGCAACTTTATTATTCAGTCCCTTCTTATGATTGATAGTGAATGTATATGATTGCAGGAATTCCATCCTTTTGATGTTCCTAAGACTGAGTTTCTCTTGAGTGTTGATATAGCTTAAAGCTTAATTATTTGTACATACAAAAAATTCCTTTGGCAATAGATAATGCCTCCACTTCTTGAGGAATTGGACCAATGCATATAACTTTGTGTGTAAGAAAATACACCTTCATGAAATTAAGATTAGAGAAAACAATTCTATGGAAAGATAATACAAAACTAATCTAAAGAATTAAAGCTAAATCTATATCATCTCATGGTTCTCTATCCAAGCTTTTTTAAGAGAGCTCTTGGGTTTAATCTCTCTCAAGGACAATCCTAGAATGAGATATGTATGAAATTCAATTCTCAAATATAGCTAGAATGCTTAAAAATGCTCCAAGATCATGAAAGAAATTAGCAAATGCTCCTAAACATGATACTAAATGATAATGCGAATGCTAAAAAATCTCTCAAATCTCTCAAATGCTCCTCAATATTCTCTCAATATTGCTCTCAATATGTCTATAATAAGGATGCTTTTGCTCTTGAATTCTTGGATTCCAAACACAAAGGAAATGACTTTTATTTATAGCATTTTCCCAAGGGTAGTGGGTAGAGTGAATTGATCATGATCAAAGCTTGGTTAAGTCAAAAGATTTGAGGCATTTTCAAATGGAGGGAAATTTTGTTGATCTCAAATATATTAGGAATTAAATAACTCCATCATTTAATTAAATTATCCATGGAAGGGTGATTGGGTTGGATTTGATCCTTTTTTATTTGAACTATACAATTGAAAAATCAATTGCATAATTTGATTAATCCCTTTAGGCTTGAATTTAATTAATTGATTTCATGATTTAATTGATCTTTTAAATTGATTTGAATTTTTTCCATTTGATTTGCATTGATTAAATGTCCATTTGATGATATTTTAAAGCATTTGGCTGAGATTTATAATTTGGAATATTTGAGGTACAACTGGTAAATTTTAGGTGTCTACAAATGCCCCTCTTTGAAGTGATGTGCGAAGTGAATTGATTCAAAGAAAGCTTGATTGTCCTAATCATTGAGCTGATACTGATGAGTTGATATGAAAACCTGATATGAAACCCTTATATGAAACCCGATATGAAACTCCGATATGATACTCTAATATGGAACTCGATATGAAAATTTGATATGGAACTCGATATGAAACTTTGATATGATACTCTGATATGGAACTCGATATGGAACCCAAATGATAAAGTTTGAAATTCTAATACCCTATATTAGATATGAAATTGATGCATAATCCCTGTTTGAAGATATAATGATGCCCCCTCAGAAATGGAATCATCTTGATCGTAGGGAAAAGATTTGTGATGAAGAAAGTGAATAAGATAGATCAAAGATGATAACATTTCTGATAAATGATGTTGTGAAAAGATGTCAAACAAATGCCCCAGTGAGAAGAATAGGAAAATTAGGGTTGACTGGGTCAAAAATCTTAGAAAATAGGTTAAAATAGCTTAAATAAGTTGAAAAACCCAAAATTACTATTAATTTTCACTTTTGACTATTGAGATTTTTGTCTGATCCTCTGACAATTGATAGCAATGGTGGTCCCGATCCAAGAGCATAGATTCAAGCGAGCATAGAGATATCAGAGACCACCTGACTACGGGCCTTCGGTGAGTACTTTGAACACTTCTTGGTGCATTTATTGTGCTTAAAATGGAATTTATTGCATGTTTTTAGTTCACTTTAGAAAAAGTGTAGTTAAGAGCCATGTAGGATAGATAAAGTGCCGTGTAGGCATGCCAAAAGCCGCATTCGCGCTACCAAAAGTTTCGTACATGCAATCCGTAGCCGCGTAGGAGTTAGGGTTAAATTGCCATCACAAATAGGGTATATGCCGCCTAAAAAGTCCATTTTTTAAAAGCTGCGTGTGCTGATTAGAAAGCCACGTAGGCTTGCAAAAGGCCACCTAAGAGTCAAAGTGCCACCTCCGTGAAGTAATGAGCCACTTTTGAAGATTTAAAAGCTGCCTGGCCAAAAATAGCCGCGTACACTTAGTGAGGTGCCGCCTACCATAAAGATAAAATATGAATTCAGTTTGATTGATCCTCCAAATGACTTAAGTAGATTCTGAGCTAGAAAATGTTCATTCAGAATGTCACATAGTGTTTAGGATGGTAGATAAGTCATAATGATGAATGTTTGATAGGTCAATCAGGTATGATTAAAAATGATTATGAATTGTCCTTGTGTCTCACGATTTAGAGGTCAAGAGAAATAAGTTGATATGCTCAAGTTAGAGAAAAGATAGATTTAATGTGTTAATGATTGACTTAGAATGGTTCATCAAGAGAAAAACTAACATGATGCACTGTGTGTCAAAATGTAGGAGCATTACCGCAAGTTGCAGGTGTGAGGAGTTGCGATGTGGATCTTCAATTTGGTAGATGAGCTTATGCCACCGGAGTGACATATTATTGAGACGTGCAGTCTCAGTTTCCTTTTAGATCTCCCTCGGTTTTAGCTGAACTGAGGTTTACTGATAGTTATGGCAGAGCATTAGCACTCTGACCATAACACCTTCCATTTACCTCTCAGCGAGATTTGCATGAGATTGTTTATCGGCATAGTGCAGCGATTTCTACAGGTGTAGTCTTATTATAGTTACGAACATGGGATCATAACCCTATCACTAGGCCAGTGTCAGCACGGATCTAGGCTCGAGGTTACCCATTTGCATTTTTATATGATGGCATGATTGTCCAGCATCATCTGGGCAAGGTGGATTATTGGTGACGTGCGATCGATGATATAGATCAGGTGGTGTGGAGACCATACTTGCAGTGTGAGAGGTGGCGGGAGGATGATGATGAGTTACCGTACATGTTTTCACCTCGCTAGATGATAGGCCAATCTTCTTTGGTGATCGAGTGATTTTTCTTTGGCAGAGCATTACGTTAGTTCGGTCAGATGCAAGACATGCCACAAGGTATGGCTTTGTATGCCAGGGTTCAGGAAGAGAGATCGATGTGGGGTGCATAGGTTGACTACCAGTCAGCCTGTCTGCAGATAGATTAGCTGGGATATAGAGTTTGGGACTTACTACCACAGGTTGCTGATGCAGGGATGTTTGCAGAGTATAGAGAGTGGTTTATGCGACATTGATTTATGAGGTTCACAGATCCAGCAAAGCCTATCCCATATGTTGATGAGCTTTCTGAGGATGATGGAGATGGATAAGATGGTGACGATGGTACTAGACCATGTCAGCATAGAGTGCAGAGACCTCCTAGAGTGCCACGGGTTCAGAGAGTAGGGCCTCGGATGAGAGGTGAACATGTGAGAGGCCGAGGTGGTGGTTTCAGGTAGCCTAGGCAGAGAGTAGCGGTTGCATAGGGACCTCAAGGTCAAGCTCCTTTGAGAGTAGATACTGATTGGGCTAGGTGGAGACATAGATGGGTTTAGGATGCTAGACAGGTTCCTGGGTAGATACCTTAGGTTGACCCACAGGTCAGCACAGCACAGGTTATTCCACAAGTTCCTTTAGCTCCTCAGGCACCACAGGGTCCTCCAATAGCACAGGCTCTAGTTATAGATTAGATAGTGCATGATGTGTAGGGGTTACAAGCTGGTATAACGACAATGACAACAAGATTAGATCAGGTCACTACTATGCTGTAGTAGTTTCTGGCCACTCTGGCACAGCTACCAACCAGTACGAGCACTAGTCAGGCACCTCCTGGTACACAGGATAGAGCAGATGATAGAGGTTCTGATGGCGCAGGTGGGTCAGGCATAGGTTTGGATGGATTAGGTGCACCTACTGGGTGATGAGACAGATATGGACCTAGGATTGTGTATCATATGTATTTGTAGATCTAGACTTTGATGTACCATTGTTTATTGATGTACCTTTGATGTACGGATTATGCTATAGACATTTGATGGACTTTTATCTAATGACGATCTTTGATTTTACTTTTGGTGATGTTATGAGATTTCCTTTTATGCATGTCTATATGTTTCTATGAGGCATGTATTTCTATTGTGCAATGGATGCAAATGTCTTAGAGTAGGACATAGATGAATGGATGCAAATGATGTGGATGTAATTTATCTCTATATGTTCTTTTTGTTTTATAATGTATGAATTATGCAATGCAATACTTAGTGCTTATGGTAAATGAAATGCATCTATCTTTTTGTGTTTTTGAATGTATGCAATTTAATTCATGAAATGCAGTTCTAAATGATGATATGGAAAATGATTAATGTATAATGTATCCTTTTCTTGTTTTTCTCGTGATATGAATGTATAAAGAATAATGACTAATGATAATGAATGCAAAGGAAAATCTCATGTTGAATGACTTGAAACCATTAAATTGATGAAGTGTGATTAAACCTTTGTCTACCCCCTTGAACTTGGAAAAAAAGTGAGAAAGACAAGCCTTTTGAGAACTAAGCATTTGAGAGCTAGGCTAGAGAGAAAAATGCAATTAATCTAACATGAATGTAACTTAAGCTTAACATGCAAGAAGCAACTAAACTAAACATGCAAGATGCAATGCAACTAATTGTCCTTGAGGTTTGCAAATGGAATGCCAACGGAGATATATTATCATCATAGAGCGTTGTGGAACTAGGATTCCATACAATCCTTACTGGTGCCACTGTGACCATAAGAATATGAATATGACTTTCTCGCATGTGGTAACCCCTTTTTACAAAACCAAGTACAACCCTCACTAGTTGGGAGACCAACTATGGGAGTATGAATACTGGGTTAATCGGATTCAATGTTGCAAGTGGATGTTGGTATTAAGATATGGAAAACTCTAAATAACCAAGGTATCCTTTTGCGTAAAAAAACAAAGGTTAACCCTTCATCCTGTATGGATGTCCTCTATGGTTCTTTGATGACCATGTCTTTAGACTAATTCACACAAGTTAAAGAATCTTCCTCAAAATAGTCACTCAGAAGCTTTAAGAAAAC
>MU227567.1:1627267-1676108 GCA_018584345.1 Thuja plicata
ATGATTTAATTGATCTTTTAAATTGATTTGAATTTTGTCCATTTGATTTGCATTGATTAAATGTCCATTTGATGATATTTTGAAGCATTTGGCTGAGATTTATAATTTGGAATATTTGAGGTACACCCGGTAAATTTTAGGTGTGTACAAGCTCTAGATCATAAGATGAGTACCTTGACTTGGATTTATTCAATCTTTCACTATAGAAGGTTAATGGCCTCCCTTCTTGACTTAACACTGCCCCGACAGCTATGTTTCTTGCATCACAGTCCACAACAAACAATCTATGAAAACTCGGTAGCACAAGGCTATGTTGTGTAGCTATTTATATATTTAACTTCTCAAAACCTTCATTTGATTCCTTGGCCAACATGAATTTAGTCTTAACTCCACCTTTTGTAGTATCTAGGATATGTGTACAAATTTCACTAAACCTTCTCACAAACTTCCTATAAAACTGAGCCAATCCATCGAAGCTCCTCACTTCAAACCCTATTTTTGGATTATGCCAAGTTATGATTGATTCTAATTTACTCTTGTCTAGTTTAATATAACCTTGTGAGACTACAAAGCCTAGATCTAAAAGCTCTTGTTTCATGAACTCACTCTTTTCAAGGTTAATAGTCAACTTCTCTTATTGCAATTTCTTCAACACAATCTCTAGGTGTTTCATATACTCTTTGATGACATATAACTGATTGAATGTTTGAGGATGTTAATTTGATGATCATGCAAGGAATTAAATTAGTTAATGTATTGTATTTTCATTGATGTCAACTTAATATAATCTGTATGGTCATGGAAATACTGCCAAAGACTTCAAAGAACCAATGAATGAAAGGCTATGCTATCAGTAATACATATAAGTCAAGTATTCACTAAGTGACTGTATACACCGACGAAGTGCATTCCAACAGACAGAGTAATAGAGAAAAAGTCATAGTGTTACCTGACAAGCTAATGCACAACATTATCAACGAGAAAAGTCACAGTGTTTCCTCATGAGAAAAGAATAGGGTAATCAGATGGAAAGAATTATAGTGTTGCCTGACAAAAAAGACAAGGATGGAGATCTTGATGACAAATGAAGTCACACTGACAGAATAGTCAGTTATCACTGATGACTAATTGGAGTGTTGACTGACAGAACAGAGAGTTCAGAAAATAACAAAATGCTTAGCTGTCAAGAAGCTAAAGATAGACTTAACTGATACTTATCATTTTTTTAATCATCTAGATAAAGCCAGAGATAAGTAATTGATTTCAAGCTTATTTGTCCAATTGGAAAGAATATCTCTTTGAGATAAAATTGGAGTTTTCTTTAAATCTAATTGGCAAGAATTGTGGATCATGCCAAGGATCAAGAAAGCCAAGAAAAGTTAAATCATGTCTATAAAGGGAAAAACCCAATTCATTACGAATTGAGTGTAGGGTGAAAAAGAGAAGAGGAAAGATGCTAAAGAAACTATGAAGGAGAATAAAGTCTTCATTTAGTCCTGATCAATCAAGCTAATGAAAGAGCTAGATTCTATAGACACCGATGAATAGTGAGACAACATCACAAAGAAGAATAGTGTGGAGCAAAGGTATAGAATTCATTATATTGATCAGAGAGGTAATGTACTTACAATAGATCTGAAAATCTGAAATTAAGTTGTATGTATGAACAAATCATTAATGTTTCAGTTTAACCATTGAAGCATCAAGTCTCTTAATCGAGCAGGAATTAAAATTCTTCTACAATTGAGATACATCCCAATGAGTATCAAAAAGTTTTATCATGAAATTAGAATTGTCTATTCCTGATACCTATTGATAAGCCAAGTGAGTGTTTGATCAAGGATGGTAGCTTTAGATGCTAGATACAAGGTGAAAAACTATCTTTTAAATCCTCTAATAAGGTCACACCTAATAGTGTGTTTGTAACCTTTAATAGGGTTGGCTCCTAATAGAGATCACTTCAGAAGAGTGAAAATTTGGGGTACCAGTCCTAGTGGTTTTTCCCTTAAGAGGGTTTCCATGTTAAAAATCCATGTGTTATGCATTTATGTTTCATTACTTTAATTTTTTACATTTCAAATATGCAATTCTGGATTTATTGGTCTACTTTTTATATTTATTATGCTTCAGTAAATAGTTGACTACTTATCAGTAATCATATAGAAGAGAGATTTACAAAGCAATCCAACAAGTAGAAAATTGATATAAGTATTTCAAGGCATTCATCTTTTAGGATAGAAGATAAATAGAGACATAATTTTTGGCTATAAGTTTTAAGGGTTGATTTAAGGATTAATTTTTGAGGCCACTAGATTACCCCCCATCTCATTTATTACTAAAAATTGGTATCAAAGCTTGTGTGCTTAAAAGGAAGGTTTCAAGACCTAAGCTAAAGATCAAAAGATGAATAGACGCAATGTGCCCAAGTTGAACAAAGACAATTTTTCTTCATGGAAAAGCAGAATAAGACTCCACCTATTAGGTGTTGGAAATGATGTTACTCAATACTTAGATACTGAATATGTGTTTCCCATAGGAGCACCCATAGTTGAACAATTGAGAGAGAAGCATGAGCACAATTGCATTATGATAGAGCTTTCTTCCTCACTCTCCGATGCTGAATTTTAAGATGTCAAAACCTGTAAGACTACAAAGAAGATGTGGGACAAATTGATGCTTGTACATGGTGGTGACAAGAATGTTTTGAGAGCCAAGGTAGAAAGCCTTAGAGCAAAGTTTGATGATCTCAAAATGAAAGAAGGTGAAAACATCACACAGTACAACACAAGAATCAAAGAGGTAGTCAATGCTATCCAAGGATTTGGAGGTGTACTAGAAGAAGATACAGTGGTAAGTAAAATTCTAAGAACCTTAATGCCTACTTATGCTATTAGAGTATCTTCCATTCAAGAAATGAGAGTAGTAGAAAATAGCAATGTTACTCTAGACAATTTTGTTGGAAGACTAATTTTATTTGAAATGAATAAGTTTGATAATAGTGTCTTACCAAACATAGATTCCACATTCAATTCTTCTTTAAGAATAAGTAAATCAAGTCATAAATACAATATGAGAAAAGATAGTGATAGTGAAATTGAAGAAGAAGATCTTGATGAAATTGAAGCACTTATGGCTAGAAGAATGCAGAGAGGCAAAGTTAAATACAAAGGTAAATTACCACTTGTTTTTTTTTAATTGTAAAGAGATTGGACACTTTGCTACAAGATGTCCTAATAGAAGAAAAGATGAAAGAAGTAATGACAGATCATTTGAAAAGAAATCTGATAGAGGCGATTATAGAATCTACCGACAATCAGAAAGAAGAGATACCCGAGACTAAAATAAAAAAGGAAAGAAGGCCAGTTACCTAGAAAAATGCAAAGTTGATGATACTGACACTGAATCTAAGGAAGAAATTGAGATGGTGTTTGTAGCAGTAAAAGATGATAAAGATGATGATGAAGAAAGGTATGTAGAAACTGCACTCATATCTAAAGTTAGTAAAAATTATGTCTAGATCATAGATAGTGGCTGCACTCACCATATGACTGGTGATAAGAAAAATTTTGATACTTTGGAATACTATAAAGGTGGTTCAGTAAGAATGGATGATGACACACCTTGTCTAGTTGAAGGTAGAGGAACCATAATGTTGAATAACCAGATAAAATATGAAAATGTTTATTGGGTAAATGAATTGAATTATAATCTACTGAGTGTTTCTCAGTTGAATAATTCAGGTCATAGAGCAGCATTTGAAAATAAGAAGGCAAAGATCTTCAATAAATCAGGAAATTTGATTGGTACTAGTGAGCAGACAAAAGGTAACTTATTCTACCTGAATGATACTGACACCACTTTCTTAATGGCTAGAAATGAATACATATGGTTGTGGCACAAAAGATTGTGTCATGTTAACTTTGACAACATGATAAAGATTAGAAAAAAGAGAAATGTAAGAGGTTTACCAACGATGACTAAACCCGACAACATCCTATGTAAGAATTGTCAAAAAGGTAAGATGACTGAGTCTAGTTTCAAAAGAAAAACCCATACATTTGATGCCATTCTAGAATTAGTCCATATTGACCTATGTGGACCTATGAGAATAAAGAGTTATTATGGAGATAGATATTTTATTCTCTTGGTTGATGATTACTCTAGAATCATGACAGTCATGTTTCTAAAAGATAAATCAGAAGCATTTACGATGTTTAAATGGTATAAGGAAATGGTTGAGAAACAAAGTGGTAAAGAATTAAAATGCTTAAGATCAAATAGAGGAGGGGAATCTATTTTAGATGAATTCACTAACTTTTGTAATGAGCATGGAATAAAAACATAGGTCTTTGCACCAAGAACACCACAATAAAATAGAATTGCTGAAAGAAAGAACATATCCATAGTTGATTGTGCAAGGACACTAATGATAGAGAAAGGCATCACCCAAATATTCTGAAGAGAAGTTGGTCTATTTACACATTGAATAGAGTACAATTAAAGAAAGACACCTTATGAGCTTTGTTATGGATACACACCCAATGAAATTTATTTCAAAATTTTTGGCAGTCAGTGTTATATCTTAAAAGATGATAGAAATGGAAAAATTGACTCCAAGAGTGATGAAGGAATATTTCTAGGGTATTCTACCAAGAGAAAGGATTATAAAAGTCTAAATAAAGCCTCTAACAAAATTGTTGAGAGTCCAAATGTAAAGATAGATGAATTTGCAGAGAAGAATGAAAAGGAAAGCACTAAAGAACCAGAGGAATAGAATAGGTTTTTATACAATGAGGAACCTGACACTCTACCTAACCAACTATGTATAGCTCCCAAGCAACAGATCATTGCACCCGAGCATCAGGCTGCAAATACCGACCAGAATATTGCTCAAGATGATGCACAAAGTGATGGAGAATAGAATGAAGGAAAAAATGGTGATCAAGTTGATAGTCAAAGAGCTGAACCTATACTTACAAGATATGTCAAAAAAAACCATCCATAGAACCAGATCATTGGAGACAAGAAGGTTGGTATGAGAACCAGAAGTAAGTTTCTAAATACAAGATGTCTTATTTGTGATATGAGCCCAAATCTGTCAATACTGCACTAGATAATGATGAATGGATAAGTGCTATGAATGAGGAAATTGAGAAGATAGAGAAAAACAAGACATGGACACTTGTACTGAGACCAGATGACAAGAATGTCATTGGTATAAAATGGATATTCAGGAATAAGATGAATGAGAATGGAGAAGTCACTAGAAATAAAGAAAGACTAGTATGGAAGGGGTATGCACAAGAAGAAGGAATTGAATATGGAGAGACCTTTGCACCCATTGCTAGGCTAGAAGGAGTAAGAATATTACTTGCTAATGTTGCATGTAAAGGATTCAAGGTATATGAAATGGATGTCAAGTCTGCATTCCTAAATGGAATAATTGAAGAAGAGGTATACATTAAACAACCAGAAGGGTTTGTTGATCCAAACAAGAGGGACATGGTATGTAGACTACACAAAGCCCTATATGGATTGAAACAAGCACCTCGAGCCTGGTATGAAAGACTTCATTCCTATCTTATAAGTATTGGATTTGTAAGAACTAGTGAAAATAGTAATCTTTATTTGAAGGAAGATACTGATGCTAACATTTTGATTGCCGAGATATTTGTTGATGACATCATATTTGGAGGCAATGATATGCTATGAAAATAATTTGCAAATGAAATGAGAAAAGAGTTTGAGATGTCTATGTTTGGAGAGATCAAGTCCTTTCTTGGTCTACAGATCATAAAACAAGATGAAGGTATTTTCATTACACAATCCAAATACATGAAGGAGGTACTGAAAATATTCAAAATGGAAGAGTCCAAACTAGTAGGAGCACTAATAGAAACTGGATGTAAGCTGACAAAGGAGGAAAATTCATCAGAGGTAAATTAGACTTTGTACAGATCAATTATTGGAAAAATCATGTATGTTGTACATACTAGACTAGATATTGCACATGCAGTAGGAATAGTTGCAAGATTTTCTACTAATCCCAGAGAATCACATATGACTGCTATGAAAATAATTCTGAGATATCTAAAGAATACCAAGGAATATGGCTTATGGTATAGAAGAGAAGGAAAATTTGAACTTAAGGTCTTTACAGACGCTGATTGGGTTGGAAATATTGATGATTGGAAGAGCACAACTAGAGGAGAATTCTTTATGGGTGAAAAACTTGTCACATGGATCAGCAAGAAGCAAGGATACATATCTTAGTCTACTATAGAAGCATAGTATGTTGATGTTGTTGCAAACTGCTCAAATATTGCATGGATCAAACAGTTATTGGAAGGTATGCATATGAAAATTCTTGAACCAGTAATTATCTACTGTGATAATACAAGTGCAATAAACATTTCCAAGAATCCAGTCATGCATGCTAAAACAAAGTATATTGCCATCAAGTATCATTATTTAAGAGAACAAGTTCAAGAAAAGGAGGTGATACTTGAGTATGTGCAATCAAAGGAACAATTGGCTGATATCTTCACCAAGCCACTGCCCAAGGATGCATTTGAATACTTGAGAAAGAGACTAGGGGTCAGACCCTTGTCTACTAGTTAGTAAGATGACTAGAAGGCTACATCAGCCTACATATTATCAGAATATCATTCATGTTGATGCAAGAAGAGAGATGAACTTCAAAGATACATCTATACACAACAAGGTATTTATCTACTCCAAGCACTAGAGTTATTACCGATAGATTGGGAAATTCAAGGAATATATTATGGATAGAAAAGATCTATTTGGCAAAGATGTTTGTTTGGCATTGCTGTCAAAGGGAGAGAGATATCCAATTATCATACTGATAAAGGGAGATATTATATCTATTATCATCTCAGGGAGAGATTATATCCATCAAAGTATCCAAAGGGAGAGATGTAACAAAGAATGGGAGAGTACATACAAAGGGAAAGAATTGTTGACAAGAGACATCACAAGAAAGGAGAATAGTCAAAGGGAGAGAATTTGACATAGAAAAAGAAAACATCACATCAAAGAATGCTACAAGAATCAAATTTAAGCTATTTGAGCTTATCGAAAGCCAGACATTTGTAATTTGTTACATTAGGAAAGCTTGATGAAACTGTATATTTCATATTGTATTAGTAATAGTATAGTATGGTAATGTAGTATGTTGCCATCAATTCCAAAGGGAGAGATTGATGACATGTAACTCATTGAATGTTCGAGGATGTTAAGTTCATGATCATTCAATGCATTAAATTAGTTAATGTATTGTATTATCATTGATGTCAACTTAATATAATCTGTATGGTCATGGAAATACTGCCAAAGACTTCAAAGAACCAATGAGTCAAAGGATATGCTATCAGTAATACATATAAGTCAAGTATTCACTAAGTGACTATATACACTGACGGAGTGCACGCCGACAGACAGAGTAAAAGAGAAAAAGTCACAGTGTTACCCAATGAGCTAATGCATAGCACTAGCAATGAGAAAAGTCATAGTGTTACTCGACAAGAAAAGCATAGAGTAACCCGACGTAAAGAATTATAGTGTTGCTCGACGAAAAAGACAAGGAAAAAGATCCTGATGACAACTGAAGGCACACCGACGGAATAGTTAGTTATCACCAATGACTAACTGGAGTGTTAACTGATAGAAAAGAGAGTTTAGAAAATGACAAAATGCTTAGTTGTCAAGAAGCTAAAGATAAACTTAACTGATACTTATCATTATTTTAATCATCTCGATAAAGCCAGAGATAAGTAATTGATTTAAAGCTGATTTGTCGAGTTGGCAATAAGATCTCTTTGAGATAAAACTAGAGTTTTCTTTAAATCTAATTGGCAAGAATTATGGATCACACCAAGGATCAAGAAAGCCAAGAAAAGGTAAATCATGTCTATAAAGAGACAAACCCAATTCATTACGAATTGAGTGTAGGGTGAAAAAGAGAAGAGGAAAGATGCTAAAGAAAATCTGAAGGAGAAGAAAGTCTTCATTCAGTCCCGATCAATCAAGCTAAGGAAAGAGCTAGATTTTGCAAACACTGGCGAACAGTGAGACAACATCACAGAGCAGAACAATGTGGAGGAAAGGTATAGAATTGATTATATTGATCAGAGAGGTAATGCACTTATAATAGATCTAAAAATCTGCAATTAAGTTGTATGTATAAACAGATCATTAATGTTTCAGTTTAACCATTGAAGCATCAAGTCTCTTAACTGAGCAGGACTTAAAATTCTTCTACAATTGAGATACATCCCAAGGAGTATCAAAAATTTTGATCATGAAAGTAGAATTGGATATGCCCAATACCTATTGATAGGCCAAGTGAGTGTTTGATCAAGGATGGTAGCATTAGATGCCAGATACTAGGTGACAAACTATCTTTTAAATCCTCTAACAAGGTTACACCTAACAGTGTGTTTGTAACCTTTAATAGGGTTGGCTCCTAATAGAGCTCACTTCAAAAGAGTGAAGATTTGGGGTACTGGTCCCAGTGGTTTTTCCCTTAACAAGGTTTCCACGTTAAAAATCCATATGTTATGTGTTTATGTTTCATTACTTTACTATTTTACATTTCACATATGCAATTCTGGATTTATCAGTATGCTCTTCATATTTACTGTGTTGCAGTAAATAGTTGACTACTTACTGGTAATCATACAAAAGAGAGATTTAAAAATAAATTCAACGAGTAGAAAATTGATATAAGTATTTAAAGGCATTCATCTTGTAGGATAGAAGATAACTAGAGAAATAATTTGTGGTTATAAGTTTTAAGATTTGATTTAAGGATTCATTTTTGAGGCCACTGATTCAACCCCCCGCCCCCCTCTTAGTTATTACTAAAACTCTTATTTTTTCTTACTAAAAATGAGGATGTGATCTAAGTACACTACTAGAAAAAAATCTATATAATCTTTTAGGACTTCATTCATTACTCTCATAAATGTATTAGGTGCATTTGTGAAACCAAATGACATTACTAACCACTCATAGAATCCCTCTATGGTTTTAAAAGAAGGCTTCAACTCATCCCCCTCTTTCATCCTAATTTGCTAATATCCACTCTTAAGATCAACTTTAGAAAAGTACTTAGCACCCCCAAGACAGTCCATCAAGTCTTCTATCCTAGGAATAAGAAATATACATCTAATTTTTTTCCTATTTATTTCCCTAGAATCGGTACACATCCTCCATTTAACTCCCTTTTTAGGTGCCAAAACTACTAGAACAATACATGGGCTAATAATATTTTTTATTAAACCTTGGTCCAAAAAATCTTGTACTTGCCTTGCAATCTCCTTGTTTTGTTCTGGTGTCATTTTTTAAGCATCTTTATTAGGCAATGATGCCCCTAGCACAAAATCAATCTGATGGATAATAGCTCTTTGTGGAGGTAGGGTGTCTGGTGTTCCATCACAAATGATTTCCTTGAATTGGTCTAACAATTGTCTGATCTCTATAGGCATAGGTGCTTGTTTATGTGTCTCTTCTTCCTTAGGTTTCACAATGATAGCATAGCCAATCCCTTCTTCCTTCTTCATATCATGTAGGAATTATTTTCCACTCATAAGGAGTGTGTTAGAGTCGAAAGTCTTCACTATTTCCTCTTCTATTAGGGACTATATTTTATAGGTGACCCCATTCTTCTTGAATTTGTACTTATTCTCCTTGCCATGGTGAACTACTTCCCTGGCATACTACTAGGGTCTCCTAGAAATAGATGGAAGGAATCCATAGGTAATACATCACAAAGTATCTTGTCTTGGTACTCTCCTATGGTAAACTCAACCCACACTTTCTCATTGATTTTATATTCTACCCTTTGTTTAACCAAGTCACCTTGTATGGATATGCATGTGGTATTTCGATAAGTTTCAACTTCTGCACTGCCTCCTCTAAGATTACATTGTATGTTGATCTTGAGTCAATGATGAATCTACACACATTTCCAAGGATCTTACATTTGATCCTAAAGAGTGCCCTCCTCTATTTGTGTTCTTCCTTACCAGGTTCTTTAATCAAAAATTTCCTAAGCATGAGATTATCACCTTTCTCTGAATCAAGAGTTACCTCTGAATGCTTCACATGACTGTCCTCTTCTTGAACATGGGCTATCTTTTTCTCACCTTGTGAGGATGATGATTTTTATGGACATATATAGGTAGGGTGTCCTATTTGTCCACAATTGTAGTATTTCATAATAGAAAAGTGTGAAACTCTGCCAAAGCCACCATATCTACCTCTTCCTCCACTGTTGAAACTCCTACCTCTTCCATAACTACCCCTATTACTTGGCTCATTTTCTTGTTCAATCAATTTAGAGTCCCCTTGACTTCTCTTCTCTATATTTCTTCCACTAGGGCCTCCTCTATGTACTCCTCTAAAGTCTCTTCCTCTTCCTCTTCCTCTTCCTCTACCCCTAGAACTAGACTCTTGTTTCTTTTTGTTTCTTTCCTCCACCTTGCGGGCCATTTGAACACATCCATGGATAGTAGTAATGGTAAAGAGGTTTATTTCTTCTTGGATGCTCCATCTAAGTCCATTTAGGTATATTTCCACTCTAATGCTTTCCTCTTCACATACCTTGGACCTAAGACAACTTTTGTAACTCCTTTGTATAATAGGCAAGATCCATGTCCTTCTGCCTGAGATTTTGTCTCTTTTTGTATAGTTGAATTTCATAGGCACATGGTAGATAGATTTCTTTGATTTTAGACACCATATCCTTCCAATTAACTATAGGATTCTTTCCTTCTCTTTCTCTTTCTTCTTTTAGAAACCTCCACCAAGTTAGGGATTCTCCCCTCAACCTAGATTTTTCTATCTTCATCTTTTGGTCTTCAGTGATCCTATCACACTCGAAATGATTCTCCATACCACATATCCACTCCATTACTAATTCTGCATCCCTTCTACCAATAAACACAAATATACCTTCAAGTTATTTTCCACTCAATTCGTTGAGGTCTTTGAGGAAAGGTTCTTCTAGTAATGGAGGGTTAGGTTCTGGATCTACATCCTCTTCTTTTAGTGCCTTTCCTTTTCCCTTATCATCCTCCAAATGTTCTTTGAATTTATTAGTTGTCTGTGCAACTTCTTTTATTTTTTTCTTCACTTCCTCCAAAGCTTCCTCTAGAAGTCTATTATTCTCTTCATGTTATATCAATTCCCTTGCTAACTCTGCATTTGTCACCATGGTGTTATTACCTACTGATTCACTCACCTCTAACATGCACTACACTATTCTCAAGTTTTTCTATGGGTCTGGTACCATTTTGATGGGGAGATCCAACAATCTTGATCTCTTTGGATCTTCTTAAGGCTTCTTCTTATCCTTCTTAGGGTACTTATCTCTACCCTAACCAGAGGAAACTTTTTCAATTCCTTTATTCCTCTAAATCTCACCAATCAACTTCAAACTCTAATCCTCTCCTTCATAGTCCCACTATGCATTCATAGGTCCTACTAATGCAATCTAGGTTTCAATCCATCACAAGAATGGTATTAGGTGTCTGCACTCTTTCTCCATTACTTTCAATAGGTTTTGGAGCCCTTTCAACCAATCTTTCATAGGGTTTCCAATTGATCTCTTGTTTTCCTATATTTTAGGCCTTGTAGCTTTTTTGCCCCAATTAGGCCTCCTAATTCAGGTAATCTTGGAATTACTCCCAAATTCCCTTACCAAGCCACCAAATAATTTTAGGATCCTTTAATACCTCATCCTAGGCTTTAATATTTCCTAGGTTTAGGCTTCCCATAGTGTCCGTACAGTGTATTTTCATGAAACCCCTTATTTTAAGGGTTTCTTGGGTCTCTTGACCAGTCTGCACTTTAAAGGATCAAAATGTATTCAAAAGAACTCATTTTATCTCCTCCTCTCAAACACAAAGTCTTGACACATCCCTCTACACTTCCCAACTTGATATTAGCACAAATCAATCCATCTACTCCTTTATCACTTTGCAATTATGCAAGCTCCTAGCTGGATAGCTCTGGACCCGCCTAGGGCTTTCTTGTAAAAATAGAAACCATGATCATAGAAAACATAAAATACATATTTAAAAAGTATTTAGAGTTTTCTTATTGATTTCAAGTGGCCATAAAGATTCAGCTGGTGGAGATTAAGATAGAGCCATTTTTTAATTAAACTGCTCTATACAGGATAGTGAGACTATCAAAATAAAAGAAATTTAGAAAGTACTAATAAGATGTACAAAATTTAAAATATAATGCCATACAGATGATCTACATAAAAATATATAATAAAACATGCAAGAATAGTTAACCATTCAATCCATTGGAGTGTGGATTATGGAAAACATAAGTCACTGTGATACAAAAGCCAAACAATTTTCTTCTTCCTTCAACAAAGTATGTACAACAAGATATCAAACCCTTCAATTAGGGTTCAATCAAGCTTATATGTCCCCCACACATGTTCTCATACCCTAGGTTTTATATTTTTCTTCATTTATGTCCATTTGCAATTTTTAAGGAAAGTTGTCATGACAACTTTTCAAAGTTGCAAAGTTGTCATGAGCAACTTTTGCAATTTTTGCATTCTTGACTTTTCATTGCTCCTAACTTGCATAGTTTCACTAAGAATAAACATAATTGACCCAAATTCATGCATAGACCTCATTTGACAAATTTTCACTCACTTTGGAGTCCTGGTCCATACTTTGATAAACTTTGACCCTTGTTACTGTTAGGACTATTAAGAAATTATTGTTTCCATGGTACTAATATCTGAGTAGGGTGAAAAGGCATTAAGCTTGTATGCTTGGTTTATAATGATGCTCAAGAAATATTGGTTCTTGGTTTACACTATATTCCTTGGGTTGCACTATATTTCTTAGTATGGCCACTCAATATTGTTTCTCGGTGATGTTGTTAGTATCACTCGGTTTTGTTGCTTGAGGTTTGTCTCCAGTGTTTGAGTGGGTCTTGCCTATTTTCTGAGTTAGAGAATGCTTAGGTGACATGGCCTAGGATTTCCAGATGAAATCAAGGCATGATGGCATAGTCTAATTCCTCACATGTCCAGTCAGATCATGTAGTAGCATGGGTGTGATAAGTAGTAGATGGAGAGACTTGGTCTTTACAGAGATCAAAGATTAAAGGAAGTTCACCTTCAGAAGGATCCAATGGTTGGCTTAAAGACTTAAAGCCAAGTTGCACAAGATCTAGCCATTAATCCATTAATCATGAGAACCACATGTCTTTGGCGGGTCCAACATGTGTTAAAGGTTATGATAAAGTGCATATATTTTCTTTCTAATCAAACGGATGACGTATTGGCTTAAACTCAAGATGTAGTTAATCTATCTATCAAGCAATTAAGCAGTGGTGACATATGTCCTCCTAATGACATGGTTTCCACTTGCATAAATTTAAATAAAGATTAAAATGCTGACAAGTTCTAATAGATCCAATGTAATACTTAAAGACTTAAAGTAGAGATGCGCGAAATCTATCAATCAAGCCATTAAGCTATGACGCCACATGTCCCAGTGGGTTTGATTGAATTCATAAGGAAGGAATTAACAAGAAAGCATCTGAGATTTGATCCGACATTTGACTTAAATAATTTTTGATGAAATGATTGGTATCCAATGTATAAGCCATTAAGTCTAAGTGACATCTAGTAGATGGTGGGTCCAGATCTGCGATAGAGGATAAAGATAAGTTAAAGTGAAGACAAGTTTGAACAAATATGATGGCAGGCTTGATGACTTAAAGGGAATATGTACAAGATCTAACAATTAAGAGATCAAGGCGTGATGACACCTATCTGATATGATTTTGAGCACAAGTAACTTAAAATATCTAGCAGTTATGTTTTAAACTGAAGATTGGGCTTGACCTTGACCGTCCAATTTCTAGTTTGTGTCACCTGTGACCGTTTTTAACCAAATTTAAAATATTCAAATATATTAACAGAGGGTTTTTGTGGTGGTTGATAAATACCTAATCTACTATGATCTGATCTTATGGACTGACTCTGCACAGCTATTGAAGACCATAGGGATTGAAATCTGATATGTGGAGATGCATTGAAGTCTAGAGTCGACCAAAAAAGTTTTATAATTAGAGGATAACTGCATAGAGCCACCTGGTCATTTCAACATTTATGTGAGCTACTTTCAGAGTTATCCTTCAAATTTTCTTGCACTTTAGGCTACCCTTATATCCATGGATTAGGGAAAATTGGTTGTCGATCTAATTGCATAGATTGAAGAGAAGAATTGAGGGTTTTGACTTGAAAAAATATTTGAATGTTGACATGATTGGCTATAAACCCTAACCCTAAATGGTTTAAAGCTTGTAGAATTATTGTTCCTATAAAAGAATATTCAAGACCATTTAGTAAGGGCTGGAAAATTGGGAGAAATATTGAAGAGCGTTGGGCTTATATTTTGTTTATAGTCTAGGATATAGCAGATGTATTTCATTTTTATGTTGATATAGAATAGAAAGCTTATGATCTTTTTCATATTATCATATAGCATATTTCCTTGTCATATTGTCTCAAAAACTAGTTTCATCATACTTAATATATGTTCTTATTTAATTTCAGTCTCTCCTTTGTGTTATCTATTGAGTTGTAAGTTTTTTGGCTTACTCTATGAGTTCTTATTATGCATAGGTGTATTCCATAAGTCTTTGATCTTGGATCAAATTAATACTTTGGATATTACATTGATTCACTCTGGATATCTATTTAAGGATCTTGTAGTGTGTAATTGGTGTCAGAGCACCAAGGTTGAGGACAGGACCTAAGGAGTGCACTAGGGTCATTGATAGAACCTTGGGTTGAGTTGAAGACAACATGGCCTTCAAGGGTCCTTTGATATTGTAATAGATCTTAATGGTCATTTGATGATATTTTGTATTGATTGATATTCCTTTGTAAAGAATCATGCATTGTAAGCCAATAAATGGCATTGGGAAGGGCCAAATGTTCCTAGGGGTCACTAGGGTTGATTAAGTTGATCCTAGGGTAATTGGATTGATCTAAAGACATATAAGGTCTATAATGGATGTAAAATGGCCAATAGAGCCAATCAAATGATGTAAAAGCACTTGAAGTGCTAAAATATGGAATTTGCCTATATTGGCAAAATAAGTCTATAAGGCTCATATGGGGGTTAGTATGCTTAGAAAGGTTGTTTATAAACCTTTAAGAGTCATAAGAAGGGATATTATATTCATTTTGTCAAGTTGACAACATTGGTTGTCAACTTGACAACAACTTATAATCATTTTGTTCCAACAGTCGGCTGTGTGACTGTTATTAGACAGTTTGGGGTAGTTAGTGGTTGCAGTTAATTTTGGGAGTCTATATTATTGTAAATCCACGTGAGTTGAAGCATGATGGAGGAGAGTTAGGGATAGAGAGACAAACATGTGTGAATCAATGAAGCCATTTAAAACAACTCTATATCAATGAAAATGTAATTTACTAGCAAACAGTCTTGTCTCTACCCGTGAGGACACAATCCTTGTTTTGTCTTCTTAAATTCTTATTTCAATGTAAATATGGTTTGGAATGAATTGGAATAGTTATGGTTTATGTTAATATTTCTTCCTATGTAGGGTTTATGTTGTTTTTATGAAGTTTTAGCACAAAGAACTCTTGGATATGGGGAAATGGAGGAAAGACTGTCATAGAAAAACACAGTCTTAGTGCGGGGCACATTTCTCCCTAATGAATCATTGGATCTGACCAAAGTTTGGATATGTTGGAGAGGGCCAAGTTGTTCCAAATCTGACCAGAGCAATTGAGGAAATGTGATTAGGGTCAAAAGTTATGAATGTCTATGTACGGGTCTATCCCAGGGGCAGTAACATGCCAATTTTTAGTGATTTGTCAAGATGCATGCACTAGTGCTTACTGCCTCTGCATCAAGTAGTATCAGAGCCTAGGAGCATCCTAGGTTGAGTGGTGGAAGGTATTTTTTGGATTTTGAAGATTGAAGGTCCTTTGTTAATGCTTAGAGTTGAATTATCCTCTGAGAGTGTTCCAAAGTGGTGGCTTGAAATTTGAAGAGTTAACCAAGTTACTAAAAGAATACTTGGATGAAGAAAGAAAGAGAGATGAAGAAAAGAAGAGAGACCAAGAAAATAAGGAAAGAGAAGAAGCCAGGAAGAGAGAAGAAGCCAAGAAGAAAGAAGAAGAAGAAAGATGGAGAAAACTTTATGAAGCTTTGGATGAGAACCAAAAGAAGTGGGAGAGGATATAACTACGCTTAGAGAAATAAACAGATGAAGATGAAGAAAATGAGAAGCAGATTGACTATGAAGAGGTAGAGGAACCTAGGAGAAAAGAGGTTCTAAAGGCTGAATCAGAGATTGAAGATGAAGTTGTTGATGAAGGCAAAATTGGATCAAGTCATGAAGGGCTTGAAACTGAAAAAAAATTGCAGGTAGGGGCAATGATATGTCCTTTGGTGATTAATGATGAAGAGAAGCATGATAGCATGGTTGTAGAAGAGGCCAATATGACCGGTGAGTTGTTGGTATGCCAAGGAGAAATGCATGAGGAGGAAGACCAAGAAGAGGTGGCAATAGGTGTGGAAGAACCTAATTGTGGGGTCATTAGTGTGGCTATAGAGGCATCCATGAATTTTAGAGATAGTTTGGAGTGCCTAGAGGAGAGGCATGATGTGATAGATACATTGGTCTCTATGAATAGAGACTCAAAACTTGAATAAAATAAAGAGTGGAAGGTTGTAGAAGTAGTCTCATGGAGGGAGGCTCAAGAAGACATGAAGGATGAGGATCATATTGTATTCTACATTTTTCCCATGGGAGGAAAACTGATAACAAGGCAACAAGGTTGCATTTTAGAGTAGCCCTATGCAAGGATTTTGTGGATCCTTGAAGTTGATCTCTATAAGCCAAAGGTCAAGATCAAATGTTTATTTGCTGACATTATTTTGTTACAGGTTTCCAAGAGGACTATGCAAAGCTTCAAAGTTGAGGAGTATGGTGCCAGAGCACAATGGTCAAGGACAGGACCTAAGGAGTGCACTAGGGTCACTGATAGATCCTTGGGTGGAGATAAAGACACCATGGCCCTCAATGGTCCTCTGATATTGTAATATACCTTAATAGTCATTTGATGATATTCTGTATTGATTTATAATCCTTTGTAAAGGATCATGCATTGTAAGCCTTTAAATGGCATTGGGAAGGGGTAAATGTACCTAGGGGTCACTAGGGTTGATTAAGTTAATCCTAGGGTAGTTTGATTGATCTAAAGACCTATAAGGTCTATAATGGATGTAAAATGGCTAGTAGAGCCAATCAAATGATGTAAAAGCACTTGAAGTGCTAGTATGGAATTTGTATATATTGGCAAAATAAGCCTATAAGGCTGATATGGGGGTTAGTATGATTAGAAAGGTTGTTTATAAACCTTTAAGAGTCATAAGAAGGGATATTAGATTCATGTTATCAAGTTAACAACATTGGTTGTCAAATTGACAACAAATTTTAATCATTTTGTTCTAACAATTGGTTGTGTGACTGTTATTAGATAGTTTGGGGTAGTTAGTGGTTGCAGTTGGTTTTGGGAGTCTATATTATTGTAAATCCATGTGAGTGGAAGCATGATGGATGAGATTTAGGGAGAGATAGATAGACATGTGTGAATCAATGAAGCCATGTAAAACAATTTTGTATCAATGAAAATGTAATTTACTTGCAAACAGTCTTGTCTCTGCCCATGAGTACATAGTCCTTGTTTTGTCTTCTTAAATTCTTCTTTCAATTAAAATATGGTTTGGAATGAATTGGAATAGTTATGGTTTATGTTAATATTTATTCCTATGCAGGGTTTATGTTGTTTTTGTGAAGTTTTAGCACAAAGAGCTCTTGGATATGGGGAAACAGAGGAAAGACTATTATATAAAAAAGTAATCTCAGTGCGGGACACATTTCTCCCTATTGAACTGTTGGATTTGACCAAATTTTGGATATTTTGGAGAGGGCCAAGTTGTGCCAAATCTGACTGGAGCAATCAAGGAAATGTGATTGGGGTCAAATGTTATGAATGTCTGTGTATGGTTCTATCCTAGGGGCAGTAACATGCCAATTTTGAGTGATTTGTCAAGATGCATGCACTAGTGCTTAGTGCCTTTGCATCAAGTAGTATCAAAGCCTAGGAGCATCCTAGGTTGAGTGGTGGAAGGTATTTTTGGGATTTTGAAGATTGAAGGTCTTTTTTTGATGCTTAGGTTTGAATTATCCTCTTAGAGTGTTCCAAAGTGGTGGCTTGAAATCTAAAGAGTCCTAGATTGATGTGAGAAAATGACAATGACAAGAAGTGAGAGAGAGTTAGCCAAGTTACTAAAAGAATACTTGGATGAAGGAAGAAAGAGAGATGAAGAAAAGAAGAGAGACCAAGAAAAGAAGAAAAGAGAAGAAGCCAGGAAGAGGGAACAAGCCAAGAAGAAAGAAGAAGAAGAAAGATGGAGAAAATTTTATGAAGCTTTGGATGAGAACCAGAAGAAGTGGGAGAGGATGGCACTACTCTTAGAGAAAGCAATAGATGAAGATGAAGAAAATGAGAATAAGACTGATTATGAAGAGATAGAGGAACCTAGGAGCAAAAAGGTTTCAAAGGATGAATAAGAGATTGAAGATGAAGTTGCTAATGAAGTAAGCATTGGATCAAGTCATGAAGGGCTTGAAACTAAAAAAAATTTGTAGGTACCTGGGCAATGATATGTCCTTTGGTGATTAATGATGAAGAGTAGCATGATAGCATGGTTGTAGAGGAGGCCAAGATTATCGGTGAGTTGTTGGTTTGCCAAGGAGAAAGGATATGAGGAGGAAGACCAAGAAGAGGTGGCAATAGGTGTGGAAGAACTTGATTATGGGGTCATTAGTGTGGCTAAAGAGGCATCCATGAATGTTGGAGATAGTTTGGAGTGCCTAGAGGAGAGGCATGATGTGAAAAATACATTGGTCTCTATGAAGGGAGACTCAAAACTTGAAGAAAATAAAGAGTGGAAGGTTGTAGAAGTAGTCTCATGGAGGGAGGCTCAAGAAGACATGAAGGATGATGATCAGATTGTAGTCTACATTTTTCCCATGGGAGGCAAACTGATAACATGGCAGAAAGTTTGCATTTTGGAGCAGCCCTATGCAAGGATATTTTGGATCCTTGAAGTTGATCTCTATAAGCCAAAGGTAAAGATCAAATGTTTATTTTATATCATTATTTTTTTGTAGGTTTCCAAGAGGACTTGGAAAAGTTTCAAAGTTGAGGACTATGGTGCCAGAGAACCAAGATCAAGGACAAGACCTAAGGAGTGCACTAGGGTCACTAATAGATCCTTGGGTGGAGTTGAAGAAAAAATGGCCCTCAAGGGTCCTTTGATATTGTAATAGACCTTAATTGTCATTTGATGATATTTTGTATTGATTGATAATCCTTTGTAAAGGATCATGCATTGTAAGCCATTAAATGGCATTGGGAAGGGCTAAATGTACCTAGGGGTCACTAGGGTTGATTAAGTTAATCCTAGGGTATTTGGATTGATCTAAAGACCTATAAGGTCTATAATGGATGTAAAATGGCCAATAGAGCCAATCAAATGATGTAAAAGCACTTGAAGTTCTAAAATATGGAATTTGCCAATATTGGAAAAATAAGTCTATAAGGCTCATATGGGGGTTAGTATGCTTAGAAAGGTTCTTTATAAACCTTTAAGAGTAATAAGAAGGGATATTATATTCATGTTTTTGAGTTGACAACATTGGTTGTCAACTTGACAACAACTTTTACTCATTTTGTTCTAACAGTCGGTTGTGTGACTGTTATTAGATAGTTTGGGGTAATTAGTGGTTACAGTCAATTTTGGGAGTCTATATCATTGTAAATCCATGTTGTTGATGGGACTTGTGTGACCGGGTCCGCCAACAGGCATAATTTGTCACCGGGTACTGGAGTACTAGCCAACTCTGCATTTAGAGGTTATCTGGGGAAGTGAGATTCCCTGGGCCTCCAAGTACCTGGATGTCGGGTCATGATGGTGCGAGGCTTGGTTGGGAGATGTGACTATTTTTGAGGGGGGTAGCTGGTTTCTTCAACTCATTCTCTCTGGGGATTCAGGAAGGTAAGGTTTCTCCAAGCATTCTACACTTAGAAAATAAACTGAAAAAGATCCTGTAGGGTTAGAAGTATTCCATCTACTTATAGTTATGTTTAAACCTCCCATACATCAATAATGCTCTGATATACTATACAAAATACCGAAGAAATACACAACCATCAGTCCATATTTGATCAGTAGCAAGGGAAAGGAGGTCATTAATCTACTTATAATATCAAAGTAGAAGACATGAAGAACATTTAAACATAAAATACCATTAACTTAGAAGACCAGGTGCCAACAACATCATTGCAAGAACCATCTCTTCTTCATTAGTATTTCTTCCAGCCAACACTAGTGCGTGATATAATGGTGGCTCCAAAGGAGCATCTAACTACTAAACACTTAAAGACCAAGGAGCATTGAGCTCTGTAATAGAAATGAAAAATTTGCTTCTCTATTACTATGGACTACAAAATCATCAATTTTGCCAACCCTTGGAAAAGGGCCGGACTTACTATTTATACACATTTTCAACTAACCCTAACCCTAACCCTATTTTAAATTACACTATACAATAGAATATATTATCCGAGGGCCAGTACTACCTGCACCACCCTACAAAAGACCTTGAGATGGAATAGGCCTGACATGTTAGAAGGATGAGACAAGGTAGAGTGGAAGAATCGACCTTGAGAAGAGAGCCGAGAAAGAGAAGGAAGAAATTTGATTCCCCAGGGATCGAGGCTACATGCATCATAAATGGGAAATGCGGCACCCTATCTCCAATGTGCCAGGTGTATATCCAAAGTGGTGCCTTGAGAAGACCACTTGTCAGAAAACCAACTGTCGATCTGACATTTCTTAATGTAGCCAACCACCCCCTGACAATCTTCATTAACCGCTTCTGAAAGTGACCGGTCGGCCTCGGGTACTAGGAAACGGATCACTCAAAAGAATACAAAATTTAGGATCTGGGAACTTATGTTTCAAAAGAATAAATAATACAAGATGTTTGGGTTTCCTCTGGCCTCCGGAGAAACTTTATTGTTGCTTGTTGTCATTGAAGGTTTTGAGGAGGTGGGAGATTCCATCCTCATCAATCTCTCTATGGCCGGACCATCGATACTTAACTGCCTCAATCTATTCTCCCAGCTCCAAAACATTAATCTTGAACTCATTGGCCATTTTTGCCGCATCATGGCCACTAAGGATCATGCAAGTTAATCTCGCCATTTGAGTCCTGTCTAGTCCCTCCGAGGATTGATATCTAGACTCCTTTAATTCATCTAACTTACACAAAATATATTCCTCTAGAGTGCATGTATCAGTGTTGAATGGGTTAGCTCCGGAGACCTTTGTGACAAATGCCTTGTACATATTTGAAGAATATTGAACCGCGTTGATCTTATCATTTAGAACCCCTACCAGTTGCTTGAGTACCTCCAATGTGAGGTCAAGTTTAGAGTGCTTGGTTCTCACAAAATCGAATGATTCTTCTCCCAGAACTCGGGACTCAGAGACCATCTCTTCCCCAAGGCTAAGGAGCTCTTCTAGTTCTACCTTCCATGCCTCGTAGTTTTCCATATCACCCTCCCATATGTTAAGGATAGTTTCCACCTGATGCAGAATGTGTCCGGCTGCATATAAATCTGGGAGGGTGGATACTAGGAAGCACCAGTTCTTTCCTACCTATAGAGTGACCCACTCATTGACTTCTTGTGCCTTCTTCTTCATTTCTCATAGGGAGTCAATGTCACTCTGTAATAATGGTGCATCAGATGTGGAGGCCTCCGGAGGAATGGCACTAATAGGCTTAGCCATCTTAGTAAGCAACCCCATAAGGTTCACTATCTTTTCCTTTTCCACTTTGCGCCTCCTTTTCATATCAGGCATCCATGGCTATGGTTGCCTCTTTTAACAAGTTCACTTCACCTTGTTTCCCTCTTTTTCCCAGTGATAATTCTATGATATCATAATCTTCGGCCTTGGCAGTTGCCTCATCAGCATTTGGGGGAGGTGTTGAAACAATGACAACTGTTTCTCCTCCTATCCTGGTTCGAAGAGTATGAACCATCTGGGCTTTCTTGGCCTTTGGTGAGCCCTGGACCTGAGCCATCATTTCATCTAAGGAGAGGTGAGCTCTAGGGGTGGACAAAGCCTTTCTTTTCTTACTTTCAACCAACCACTGAGGTGCTAGGGGTGGCTTATTTGCCAAATTTTGTTCTTTCAATTCATCCCTGGTGCCCTGTTGTTGTTCCTCCTTAGTGGTGTGAGTCTTTCCATCCCCTTTCTCTTTATCTTGGGCTTCATCAGGAACATTTCCTTCGACGACGTTTATTTCCTCTGCCTTGTCCTCTGTATCTTCAGCTTTTTCTGGACCTTCATTGGCTATCCTCCTCTTATTGTTCTTTTTGTTCTTCGGCCCCTGCCACCAGGATTTCTTCTTCCTCTGGTATATCCTTTGGAAATGGGGGAGGTACCGTGCCAAGATTTAACATTTTGGCCACGGTTATTACCTGCTCGAAGGTCGCTCCAGGGAGTGGCACTTGGAACACAGCTGTGGAGGTTACAATTGCTCCCATAGGTATGGTTCCCTCAACGAATGTCATTCATTCACTTTGTTTCTGCTGGTCCACCCCTGTATCTTGCATCTCTAGAACTTTAGAGACAATCTCCTACTCTACTTCTTTCTCTTCTTCCATTTTCTCTTCCTGCTCCTGTGCAGGTTTTTTTTCCTCAGCTTCCTCTCATGCTAGGACTTCAGCCTCCATCTGCTCGATGTCCCCCTATAAATTACTAAAATCATCGGTTGCAAAAACATCATCTAACTCATCTTGCTGAGGAGGGTTGTCTGGTACATTGGCAGGTTCCGGTTCCTTTTCCGATTCTGGGGAGTCGAAAGAAAGGATCTCAACTTGTGGAGTCTGGGGCATCCCTAACTCTAGCTCCTTCTTGGGCTTTGGGTCAAGCCTCCTCCTTCTCCTAGTAATCAAAGGGGGCCCCGCATCTTTGATTGTTGCTTGCTCGGCCATAAGCATCGGGGTAGCTAGTCGTGTGATTAGCTTCTCCTTCATTTGTTGGGAGGCTACTACCGATTGCCTTATTTTTTCTTTAATGGGGATTTCTTGCACAGTGGGAGTTGTGTCTACCCATTTTCCTTTATCTACTCCTTGTGAGGAAGTGTCGGCCCCTAGAGTTAACTTCAGTATCAGCTGGGCCACTCGGCAGACACTTCTAGGACACACCTTCTTAAAGTAGAGGTTGCTACATTCCACTATATTATGAGTGAACTCTTCGATCGTGGGCCCCTCCTAGGCGTCCCAGTTCACTAGTGGAAGGGCTAATTTATCGATCCCGTTTGCCTTGTACTTGGGATCCACCGTGGAACCGGTGTCTAAAAAATCTTTAGGGAATCTTTAGAGTTTTAATCTCTCCATCATTCCTATAGTAATTCTAACATAATGCCACCCCTGGACTTCCACGTCATCCTAGAAATCTTCCCAGAAGTCTTCTATATGATATTGTTGGGGCTCCAATGCTCGGGGAAGTGCTGTTGTGATCTTGCCATGCGAATCAAAGTGTTTCTGTGCTAAGTAAAATTCTGCCAGGCTATGGCTCTTAAGCTCATTATCTGCCTCTTTTGTGGTGGCCAAACTGCATGAATAATTCCCACAAGTGATTGGGAATGGATTATTTGTTACCTTCTTCAAGGAGAAGAAGGCGTGCAGCTCCATCATTTGCCTATAATATTCTAGGAAGATTATCTTGTCCCCGCAATGTTTGGGCAACAAGTAGGGCTTCCCGAAAAAGCTAGTCATCCTTATGTAAATATGTTGCTGAAATTGTATATAATAATGTCCATAACTCCAGACCAAATTCATCGCCTCTGTGGATAAGTGGTATTCTGCATCCCAGGTGGGTGTGAGTAGGCGGTAGTAAACGAAGGCCTTGTTTACCCAGCAAAAATTGGGGAAGCTGGCCTCCCATTGTATCTGTGGGAAGTGGTCCCAAGGGGCCATCTATACTAGGCTAATTGTGAGCATGCCCTTTATAAGTAACCCATTGGTGTGAGGTCGTTGTTGTGCCAGCACCCAGAGAACATAAGAAGTCATATAAAACTTCTTCTTCTTGGCCAGTTGAAGGAACTGGGAGTCCACGTGGTTGGAGATTATGGTAGCCCAGTCAAAATACTCCTCACCTGTGCTGATACCTAGCAAAAAGTAGTACATCCACCTAGAAAATTCTTGGGCATGTTGTTGTCTGAAGACCCAGCATAAGGCTATCATCCCCATTTGGATGCTTTCTTTAAATTTGGCCCTGGGGATTTCCAGCTTCATCCTCTTGGGGTCCCTCTTCAGGGTCTTTAGCCAATGATTGTTCATGTATATATGGGCCACTTCCTCCAACTAAGTGAATTGGCCCAAGGCATCTGACCGGGTGACCATGGCTGGTTTGTCAAATTGGGGGATCTCCAAGCCCCTCTGGAAGGTATCAGGATCAAGGGACACCATGGGAGTAGGGTACCTTGTTAGCTCCGGGGCTGCAAGCATAACAGCCCAGATAGATGTGTTGTAGTGTGTTGAGAGTGTGAGAATAAGCTCTGGTGACTACACAAAGTATGGGAAACAAGCCACCTTGAGAATCCTGGAGTTCCCAATTTGAATGGCCAAAGGATCTCCGGCCTGTCACTGAATGTACATAACTTTTACCAAGGCCTACATTTTTGGCCATGTTCCGATGCTGGTGTCGGTGATGAACTAGAATTTGGACTCAATCTTTGAGCCCACGATGACTCCATCCTTTACATACTTTAGGCTCATAGGCAATTTCTCTAGGGCCTTTTCCAACTTAGATCTAACTGCCACCCTATTACTTGCCGTAGAAGGAAGTTCTGGACTTCTGGGTGGGGAGGATGCGGAAGCTTCAGACATGTTTGTAAGTTTGTTGTTTCCAGAAACCTGCAAGGCAAGGCAACCATTAGAATGAATAGATAAACAAATAATTTAGGGTCCGAAGATCTTACCATCGCAACATTTTCTTCCTGTGATAAAGTTAGTTTTGTTCAAAAATTCTGGAAAATAGACATTCATATTACGAACTTAGAAATTTAACTAATCACCCAGGTCTGGGGGTTTCTTCATATTTAGAAAAGACAGGACACGGGATGGGTGATGACAAGAGACCCAGAGCCCAGGGAAGTAACCGTTGATAGGTGTGTATAAAAAGTGAGTCGTCAGACCCACGTGGGCACCACGTGGGTGAGTAATAAATGGGAGTTATGGTGATGATGGCGAAGCCAACTGTCTGAATGCGCAAAAAGTGATGACCACTTGGACAAATTTAAATGTGCACATGGGACATAAATGAGAGTCAGGATGCTTTATGGAGGAGAGAGAAAACCACTTGTTTGAAACTGACCGAGAGCTGAGTTTCAAATAGGCGGTATTCTGCAAAGAGCAAGCTCGCAGACTAAAAACCAGCAACAGACGTAGCACGGTGAGCTTGCTTGGATACTAGGCAGGATACACATAGAATATATCAAAGCTGAAGGGGATATACATGTAGACTGGAAGGATACACAATAGATATACACCAAATTTACATATATACACAGCACAAAGCAAATATTTACAAGAAACCAGACAATGTACAGAATATTGACAACTTTCTACACCATCTATAGACTAGATTACATCTACATAGAGGGCAGACAACCCTCTAGTAGAGCTGACCCACCAATGGGCGACAAACCTGAAAGAAATGCAGAACAAACAAACAAAAGCAAGGCAACACAAAACCAAACAACACTAGAAAGAAGGCCGAAAGGAGAGGAGGCACCAACCTTAAAATGTAGAGAGGAATAGAAAGGAAGCCTTAGTGAAAGCTCTATAATAGCTTCAACTACCAAACAATCACAACTTGCCACCACAAACCACTCACAATCCCTCATAAATGCTCGAAATGATTATCACTAGATTATCACTAAATTGCTACAAATCACTCTAAAATCACTCTAAAATTGCTCTGATTACTTAAGTGTTTAATCGCGGTAAATGTGAAAATGATAGGTAACTTCTATTTATACCCGCGATAAAAAGCAAGTCATCTTTCCTTCCGCAAAATCCAGACAGACAGACCTCTGGACTCCAGGCCCAGGGATTCCATGCAATGATGTCACCTTAAGAAAAGAAGACATCATGGCAAAGAATCTCAGAGTCTGGAATCTGGCTTCTAACAAAGGACAACCAACTCCAGGACCAGGTCTAAAAGGTACGAGAGACCAACAAAACAAAACAACACCACAGGGAAGAAAACCCCAGAGAAGGAAAACAAAGAAAACAAAGGAAAAGACAAGGCAAGAGCAAAAAGCAGAAAGCAAAAAAAAGGGGGACCCAACATTTTGCACACAAAATGTAGGGACGGGTATGCAGGGCATAACAAATGGTGACTATTTGGGACAAATGCCTTAGCACATTTGAGAACTACAAAACCTCTGGTTAGCAAAACTGGAACAAGTCATTACCCACAGTATCTTACATGCAAAGAGTAACATGTCTGAGAAAATCTGGCCACGCGGGATCCCGTACATAATCTTTTCATCAGTGGTGGAGTATGTTCTTTGGAAAGAAATCAAGCTGATGACCTCTGTGAGGAGTAGAGAAGAGGCACTAATTACATCAAACCACAAAGTCATCAAATTTGCTCATTTCTCTCAGAGACTGGAGTTTTGTCCCGCTTCCCTTTTCTTGTTATTTTGTACGTTTCTAGGAGGGAGGGTGGTACTTCTTTCACCATCAAGCTTAAGCTTAGCTAATTTTAATGGTGGTACTTATTTCACCCTTCCACCTATTTTTATATGTTGATTGGGGGATAAAACTCTAGATCCAGAAAGAATCATTTAAAAGTTTAGATTTGGGTCAACCAACTAGTACAACCGATCTACCCTCGGTGTGTTCGATTACTTGTTCCTTACTTTTATTTCACTGATTGCTAGACTTTCAGAAATAAACCCGATGAAGATTTCTCAAAATGTACCACCAAACCTGTAAAATAGCTCCAAATACTGGACCGATTCCATCATGCTAAAGACAGATTCTCAAGTTCACCATGTTACAGACATCATCCCGGAGACCAGAGTTTATGCAAAGCATTCCAATCCTCACAAGAGAGAACAAAATGCCAGGACCCGAAAAGAAAACAAGAAACAAAACAAAAACCACCAAGAAAAGGACTGCCCCAAAGGGCAGCCAGCAAGGCTATTTACAAGGCAAGGTACCTCCCAACAAGGCACTAGGACAAAAATATTTACAAGCGAAGGACTTTACATAGAGATACAATTTTGGGCAAACCTACCTTACTCGAAATAATGTTTGAGAAACTGTCCATTAATGGGCAATGGGACAGGTTCCCCAGTCATGGTGTTAAGGTGGTAAGAATTTGCCCCACAGATTTTTGAAATTAAATATGGCCTGAGCCAAAGCCGTTGGAACTTGGTGTGCTTGCCTTTCTTTTCCCAAGCCTTATCCCACAACAGGACCAAGTCTGAAATCTGAAAAGCCTTGTATTGGGCTCTACGGTCAAACCATTGTTTTACCACTGCTTGATGATGTGCGGAATTTTCAAGGGCTGTGTCTCCCTGTTCTTCCATCTGTACCAAATTTAGGAGCCGAACCTCCATGATGTTATCTCGGTTGCTGAATTCCTACATAAACTATAAAACTAGGATCTGTAAGTTGATTGGGAATACTAGGTTCTGGCCATAAACCAGGTGGAATGGGGATGTTCCCAGGGTGGCTTTGATTCAAATGTGATCTACCCAGAGGGAGAATTTCAACTTTTGGTGCCAATCCCAGGGATTCTCTTCTAGCAGGAGTTTGATCACTTCAAGTAAATTTTTGTTCGTAGATTTAGCAATGTCGTTCCCCTGGGGTAAATAGTTGCTAGAAAAATTTAGAGTGATCTTTCGATTGTAGGTCCACTCAAGTAATTATGCTAAAGAAAACACCGAACCATTGTCACATACCAAAGCAAAGGGCATTCCAAACCTTGTGACGATGTTTTCTTCCAGGAATTTGATAACCACGTCTGTCATGTTATTCTTGCAAGGTATAGCTTCAGACCACCGGGTGCAGTAATCAGTGGCAGTTAAGATGTACCAATGGTTGGTAGATGAGTTGGGGTTGATCTCCCTGATGAAGTCAAATGCCCATTGGGCGAAGGGCCTAGCCTCAAAGACTGGTTGCAAAGGCATAGCTAGGTTACGCTCACGATGTTCTGCAGTTTGGCAAGTGTGGCACCTTCGAATGTAAGTGTAAACATCTTTAAATATATAGGCCAATAGTATCCAGCCTGAAGGATCTAATGGGCAGTGGCATTGGCTGAGCCATGCGCAGTTCCAAACTGCCCATGAAATTCATCAATCATCTTTGCAGCTTGGTCTCTGTCAATGCACCGGAGGTACACTCCCTCATAGTTCCTATGGTAAAGCGCAGATTTTTTGATCATAAAGTGAGAACTTTCATCCACAGGGCATGGTGTTTATTGGGAGGTAACCCGTCTGGGTATTGGTTTTTTATTAGTAGGTACACCAGATCGGTATACCATGGGTCTTGAGTGATGGACTCCACCATGTAAGTTTGGCATTCTATGCGGGGGGTCTCTTCTTCCATCGCTCAACTCAGTCCCTGGCCTCAGACTATCTTCATGGGCTGCATTTCTAAATCATATTCCTAGAGGATGGCCATCCATTTCCCTTGTCTTTTGCCCAACTTGTTCTGCATCAACAGAGACTTCACGGCTTGGTTTGAGATGATAGAATGCACCTTGCTCTGGAGAATATAATGCCAGAATTTTTTCACGGTGTGAACAAGAGAAAAGGCCTACTTTTCTAGTGATGAATACCGGACTTTGGCATTCTTGAAGAGGGAGCTCATGAAAGCTATTGGTCATTCTTCCCCTTAAGCCTTTTGAGTTAACACTGCCATGGCAGAATGCGGCAAAGAAAAGGAGTAGATATAAAATGGAAGGGAGTAGTCTAGACTAGCTAGGACAGGTGCTTCCGTGATTATCTGTTTGATCTGGGTGAATGTCCACTTTGCTTCAGGACTCCACTCAATCTTGGTATCCTTTTTCATCATTTCATTGAGTGGCTTGACTATCTCAGCAAATCTAGTGAAGAACTTCCAGAAAAAATTAATCTTTCTGAAGAAAGATAGCATCTCTTTCTTGCTGCCAGGCATCTGTAAATTTAGCAGTGCTTCAAATCTCTTGGGGTCAATGGATATGCCCTTCTCGGAGATGATATGCCTAAGAAACTTCCCTTTTGTGACCCTGAATATGCATTTCTTGGGGTTGAGGGATATTCCATACCTACGACATCTTTCATAGATCTGAGTGAGATGGGCGGGATGGTCACACCTGTCTCAGAAAAAGATGGTCAAATCATCCATGTAGATGATTATGCACTGATTCACAAGGTCCTCAAACGCAATGTCCATGGCCTTTTGAAATGTGGCCCCTACGTTAATCAAACCAAAGGGCATCCTTCTGAATTTAAATGTTCCCCACTTGGTGGTAAATGCTATTTTCTCTCTATCTTCATACTTAACCATGACTTGGTTATACCTAGAGTACCCATCCAAGAACGACAGCATTTGGGATCCATTTACTATCTACAACACCTCATCCAATGAGGGGAGAGGGTGATTATATTTCTTGGAGGCCTTATCAAGTTTCAGAAATCCACACAAAGGTGAATTTCACCGCTATTTTTTCTCACAGGGACCAGATTGGCAACCCACGTGGTGTGCCAAATTGGAAAGATGATCTGGGCTGACAACACTTTTTCCACCTCTTGACGAATTAGAGGCTCGCTTAGTGTGTTGACCGGTCATTGCTTTTGCCGAAAAGTCTTAGCATCAGGTTTCAGGGGAATAGTATGAGTCATAATGGATGTATCATATATTTTCAAATCCTCATATCCCCATGCAATTACGTCTATGTATTCTTGGAGAACTATGAGAATCTTCTCCTTCTCCCCAGGGGAGCAGGAGGTGCCAATGTGTATCATCTTTTCTTCACCAGGCTGGCTGATGTTTACTTTTTCAAACTTTCCTCCCTTAGAGGAAGATGACATCTTTTCCCAGCCCTGAGGGTCTGAGTTGAAGATTCGTTCAAGCGCGACTATCCCCTTAGGGATGGTGTTAGTAGGTAGGTCCATGATCCCATCATCTTCATCACTTTATCCAGTATCATCATGGTCTCATTCTTCCACTATCTGATTCTCAAAGACACCAACATTGGCCATGAAAGCTAGGATATGTTGGTTGTCCTCAAAAACCTGAAAGTGGGTGACATTGTCTAGAATGGACGGGGTTGGGACCATCTCAACTGAAAATCTCTGGAGTCATGAGCCAGCCATGGGCTCAAGTGTGCTGGCAAAAAAAAAAAAAGGGCATCTGACACATAATTTTTCCATCGGGGAATGAGATCAATGCCAAAGGCATCAAAATATTCGATAAGGCTCCATGCCCGATTGCAGTATACGGCCAACCTTTTGTCATGACATGTATATTGACTTTAGACCTATTTAACAACCAACTCCGAATCACCCAGGGCTCGAAGGTGGGTGATCCCTTTCCTTAACGAAAATAAGAGTCCAAGGACCAGAGCCTCGTACTCTGTAACATTATTAGTGTAGTTGAACTACAGTCTGTAGGATGCGAGGAAGGATTTCCCTCGTGGGTTGATTAATTCTACCCCGGCCCCATAGCCTTGTTTGGATCAAGACCCATCAAACTTGAGGGCCCACAAATCATTACTTGTGTCCTGGAGCTGGGGAGAGGGGGTAGCCTTTGGATTGTTCTTGGGAGACTTGGGAGGGGTTTCCTCCCAAACTGTTGGCATGCGGGTGGGGTTTACCTCTGGAGGGGTTTGAATCTAAGGTTCTCAAGGAAATGGCATTGAAGAGGTGTCTCTAGTCAAAATACTAGGTTCCTGGGGATCAACTGCATGTGCTTTGCTCCAAAAGGCATCGATGTGTCGGGTAACGATGGAAAGGAAAGGTTCACACTCTAGCTCTGAATGTTTTTGATAGTGCACTCGGTACCAAGTGCTGGACAAGAGTGTAGTGGGGGTCGCCGTGGCACCTTGAGAGTCAAACTCAACTCTCAGCTTTTCTTCTAGGTCCTGGGTTCACTATGGAATTATGGGATCCTCCTTGGGGGTGAAATCAAATGTTAAGATTTCAAAGGGTTGGTACACCCCGGGGGAAGTCTCAGAGAAGAAGAACTCACTAACCCTCCTGACCTCGGTAAGGGCCTACTTCATCTGGGGCTCACTTTCAACCTAGATCTTGTTTGATTCTCCTTCCCAGATGAGCCACAAGTGGGAGAAGTTGGTCAAAAAATATCCGTTCAAGGACTTAGACCAATTCTAACTTAATAACATCTCATAACTCTTTGGGATGTCCACCACTTAGACGTCGATTATGCTGGCTATCCTAGGGTCCTGGATAAGCTGTATCCATACATTCTTCAATTCCCCCAACATTCTCATAGTAGTCTTATCTAGCTGAATCACTACAGCATTCAATGGGGTGGGATGGAATCTAAGCTTCTGGCATATGGATAAGGGCACGATGTTGCCCGTAGCTCTAGAGTCTACTAGTCAGTTGTGTATGTTTTTGCCTTGTATATTTAGGCCTAGTAGGAAGGGAGGATCCTCATTGTTTCCCTGGAAGATAGACGCGTTGGCGTCCTCAAAAGAGACAGTCTTGGGAGGGTGACTGACAAGTTCTAGGTTTCCCAAGAGCTTCAGAAGAGACTTCTTCTTCTTGGGACAATTTAACAAAACCTCCATCAAGGTCATGGAGGTGGTGGTTTGTTCTAATGACTTTGTAATATAGAATCTTCCTCTCAGGAATTGGTGACTTCCCTCGGCTAGGTCTTTTGCTTGGTTAGAGCTAGAACCTTTTAGAGGGGCAGGCCTATCATTTGTGTTATCCCAGGGAGGAGTTTTCTTGGTAGGGGGTGTAGGCATGTAAGCTGGTCCTTTACCAGCCTAACTCTAGGTGTTGTAGTGAGTCCGTGGGTTGGTGAAGGCATTAGCCTCAAAGGGAAGGATAGATTCATCAAAGAATCTGTGTAATTTAGACTCTTCTTCATCTTCCCCAGAATTTCTAAAGAATATGGTCTCACAGGTGAAGGCACTGTGGGTTGACTCTTGCATAGGAGGCTCTGGGGGAGTAGCATCATGTGATTATTGTCTATCTAGTTGGGAGATCATGATGACCTTCTCCAGCATGGAATAGTTTACCTCATTATGGGAGCCTGTGTCATGCAATCTACACATATTAGTCATGGGCTGGAAATCTACGATTGGTGTGAAATGTGATGGTCCAGAACCACTTTGGTTGGCATTTTGGTTTGGAGGCAGGCCTCTGGTGTTCACGTTATTGTTCCATTATTGTTGGTTGGGCCGAGGTCCATTGTTGAAGTTTCTCCCCTAGGCATTTTTGTTTCATTGGTTGGAGAAGATATTCCCTCTCTGGGAATTAGAATTCTAGGGTACATAGGACCTGGCCTTCAGCTGACCCATATCCACAGTCAGGGTAGACAACATTTTCCAGAGGGACTCAACCTCGGCGGTCAACTAAGTGTTTACATCACAGTGTGATGGTTGTTATTGTTGATTTCCTGGGAAGGCAGTAGTATTCATCAGATTCGAGGGTGGCAACCCTCGAGCCGTAGATGACTAAAAGAAGGGCACTCTGGGCGGTTGTGTCTGAGGTTGTTGTGTCTATTGCGGCTGATTCCAAGGGAAGGCTTCTAGACCCGGTACCACCTAAGTCTATGATGGATAAATGTACCAGGCCTGCTGGTCTATCAGCGGTGGTGGGGGTTTCATTTCCATCATGGGGGAACCTATTGCCAGATTGGGGTTATACCCCCGGCATATGCTGTTCCACCAGGGATCATGTTGAAGGGAGTGCTCTGCCCAATCCCACTCAGGGATTTGTTGAGACCACGGGATATTTCTAAGGCTAGGTTATAAACCTTTGCCAAAGTATCCTAGTCACCCACGGCGATTATTCTCCAAAGGAGAGTGGCCATGAAGGGGTCCATCGTGTTAAGATAAGTCTATATGGTTACTTCTAGGGATGGAATGAAAGGGCCCATGCACTGCTTCAAGGCACGCTGGAACTGATGGTTGAATGTTGCAAGAGGTTCATTGGGTTCCTTCCTAATGGAGATGAACTAGCTATGGGACCAGGCTGGGTCCACATGTATGTGAAAGGCAGCCAAGAAGGCATCCTCCATGTCCTACCAACTGTTAATGGAGTTGGCTGGAAGCTTAAGGTACCAGTTTAACTCACCCTGCCCTAATGACAGGGGAAACGTCTGAGTCACAACATCTTCATGTTGGATCTGGTGTTGGTTCATGGAATCCTTGTATGCTTGTAAGTACTCTTCTACGGTTCGTGAGCCTAAGTGCTCATATCACAGGCAAATCTTCTCCAGGTGTGAGGGTAAGTCATTGATTACGCCCAAAAAAGTTCCCATTGGGGACCCGGTGTTACCAAAATATGCAGCCATTGGGGGAACTGGAGTTTGGGTAGTTTGAGTGGTGGTTCTCAGGATTGTCTGAGAAATATGGGTATTCTGAGGTATACTAGATCCCCAGACAATAGTGGCTGGTGTGGTTTTCAGGGTTTTCTTCTTTCAAGTAGGAGGCTCAAGTTCAACAAACCTTCCAGGGTTTGGGGCTGACCTAAGGATTCTCTCAAATTTCGCTGGGGAGAAAGACCCAATCCCACTAAAGGCTTGAGTCCTAAAACTATAGCTTGGGGAACCTTTGGGAGGTGTAAAATCAAAATCTTGAGAGGGGGATGAGTTCATGCCCTCCTTCTAGCACCAGTTTCTATTGACGGGACTTTGGTGAGCGGGTCCGCCAACAGTCATAAGTTATCAATAGGTACCGGAGTACCAGCCAACTCCACCTACAAAGGTTATCTAGGGAAGTGAGATTCCCCAGGCCTCCAAGCACCTAGATGTCAGGTCACGATGGTGCGGGGCTCGGTTGGGAGATGTGACTATTTTTGAGGGGGATAGCTGGTTTCTTCAACTCATTCTCTCTGAGGATTCAGGAAGGTAAGGTTTCTCCAAGCATTCTACACTTAGCAAATAAACTGAAAAAGATCCTATAGGGTTAGAAGTACTCCATCTACTTATAGTTATGTTTAAACCTCCTATACATCAATAATGCTCTGATATACTATACTAAATACTATAGAAATACACAACCATCAGTCAATATTTGATCAGTATCAAGGGAAAGGAGGTAGTTAATCTACTTATAATATCAGAGCAGAAGACATGAAGAAAATTTAAACATAAAATACCATTAACTTAGAAGACCAGGTGCCAACAACATCATTGCAAGAACCATCTCTTCTTCATTAATATTTCTTCCAGCTAGCACTAGTGCCTGGTACAATGGTGGCTCCAAGGGAGCATCTAACTACTGAACGCTTAAAGACCAAGGAGCATTGAGCTCTGTAATAGAAATGAAAAATCTTCATCTCTATTACTATGGACTACAAAATCATTAATTTTGCCGACCCTTGGAAAAGGGCTGGACTTACTATTTATACACATTTTCAACTAACCCTAACCCTAACCCTATTTTACATTACACTGTATAATATAATATATTATCCGAGGGCTGGTACTACCTGCGCCACCCTACAAAAGACCTTGAGATGAAATAGGCCTGACATGTCAGAAGAATGAGACAAGGTGGAGTGGAAGAATTATCCTTGAGAAGAGAGCCAAGAAAGAGAAGGAAGAAATCTGATTCCCTGGGGATTGAGGATACATGCATCATAAATGGGAAATGCGGTGCCTTGTCTCTAATGTGCCAGGTGTATATCCAAAGTGGCACCTTGAGGAGACCACTTGTTAGAAAACCAATTGTTGATCTGACATTTCTCAATGTAGCCAACCACCCTCTGATAGTCTTTATTAACCACTTCTGAAAGTGACCGGTCGGCCTTGGGGACCAGGACACGAATCACTCGAAAGAATACAAAATTTAAGATCTGAGACTCTGGGATACGAGAACTTATGTTTCGAAAGAATAAAGAATACAAGATGTTTGGGTTTCCTCTGGCCTATGGAGAAACATTATTGTTGCTTGTTGTTATTAAAGGTTTGGAGGAGGCGGGAGATTCCAACCTCATCAATCTCTCTAAGGCCGGACCGCCGATACTTAGCCGCCTCAATCTGTTCTCCCAGCTCTAGAACATTACTCTTGAACTCATTAGCCATTTTTGTTTCATCATGGCCACTAAGGATCATGCGAGTTAATCTCACCATTTGAGTCCCGTCCAGTCCCTTCAGGGATTGATATCTAGACTCCATTAATTCATCAAACTTACCCAAAATGTATTCCTCTGGAGTGCATGTATCAGTGCTGAATGGGTCAGCTCCGGAGACCTTTATGACAAATGCCTTGTACATATTTGAAGAATACTAAACTGCATTGATTTTATCATGCATAACCCCTACCAGTTGCTTGAGTACCTCCAATGTGAGGTCAAGTCTGGAGTGCTGGGTTCTCACAAAATCAAATGATTCTTCTGCCAGAATTCCAGGCTCAAAGACCATCTATTCCCCAAGGCTGAGGAGCTCTTCTAGTTATACCTTCCATGCCTCGTAGTTTTCCATATCACCCTCCCATATGTTAAGGATAGTTTCTACCTGATGCAGAATGCGTCAGGCCGCATATAAATCTAGGAGGGTGGATACTAGGAAGCATCGGGTGTTTCCTACCTGTAGAGCGACCCATTCAATGACCGCTTGGGCCTTCTTCTTCATTGCTCGTAGGGAGTCAATGTTGCTCTGTGGTAATGGCACATTAGATGTGGAAGCCTCTAGAGGAATGGCACTAATAGGCTTGGCCAGCTCAGTAAGCAACCCCATAAGGTTTGCTGTCTTTTCCTTTTTTGCTTTGAGCCTTTGGGCCTCCTTTCTATATCGGGCCTCCATGGCTATGGTTTCCTCTTTTAACAGGTTCACTTCACCTTGTTTCCCTCTTTTTCCCAGTGATATTTCTGTGATATCATAATCTTTAGCCTCGATAGGTGCCTCATCAACATCTGGGGGAGGTGTTGCAACAACGACAACTATTTATCCTCCCAACCTGGTTCGAAGAGTATGAACCATCTAGGATTTCTTGGCCTTTGTTGGGCCCTGGACCTGAGCCATCATTTTGGCTAAGGAGAGGTGATCTCTGGGGGTGGATAGAGCCTTTCTTTTCTTACTTTCAACCAACCACTGAGGTGGCAGGGGTGGCTTATTTGCCAAAGTTTGTTCTTTTAGTTCATCCCTGGTGCCCTATTGCTGTTCCTCCTCAGTGGTGTGAGTCTTGCCCACCCCTTTCTCTTTATCTTGGGCTTCATTAGGAACATTTCCCCTAGCAACGTTTATTTCCTCTACCTTTTCCTTTGTATCTTAAGCTTCATCTAGACCGTCATTGGCTATCCCAGGGGTTTCCTCCTCTTATTGTTCTTTTTGTTCTTCGGCCTCTACTGCCGAGATTTCTTCTTCTTCTAGTATATCCTTTGGCAATGGGGGAGGTATCGGGCCAATGTTTAATGTTTGGGCTGCGGTTATTACCTGCCTGAAGGTCACTCCAGGGAGTGGCACTTGGAACATGGCTACTGAGGTTATAGTTTCTCCTGTAGGTCTGATTCCCTTAGTAGATGTTGTTCATTCACTCTATTTTTGCTGGTCCACCACTGTATCTTGTATCTTCAGAACTTTGGAGATGATCTCCTGCTCTACATCCTTCTCTTCTTCCATTTTCTCTTCCTACTCCTATGCAGGTTTTTATTCCTCAGCTTCCTCTTGTGTCAGGAATTCAGCCTCTGTCTGCTCGATGTCCCCCTGTAAATTACCAAACTTGTTGGTTGAAAAAATATCATCGAACTCATCTTGCAGAGGAGGGTTGTCTGGGACATCGGTAGGTTCTGGTTCCTATTCCAATTTCGGGGAGTCGGAAGAAAGGATCTCAACTTGTGGAGTCTGGGGCATCCCCAACTCTGGCTCCTTCTTGGGCTTTGGGTCAAGCCTCCTCCTTCTCCTAGTAATCAAAGGGGGCCCTGCATCTTTCATTGCTACTTGCTCTACCCATGTTGCCTCAACCATCAATGCTGCTAGTGAAGGGGAGGATGTAGGACAAATTGGCCCAGCCCTAAGCACCGAGGTAGCCAGTCATGTGATTAGCTTCTCCTTCATTTGCTGGGAGGCTGCTACTGAATGCCTTATTTTTTCTTTAATGGGGATTTCTTGCACACTAGGAGTTGTGTCTACCCCTTTTCCTTTATCTAGTCCTTGTGAGGAAGTGTCGGCCCCCAGAGTTAACTTCGGTATCGGCTGGGCCACTCGACGGACACTTTCGGGGCACACCTTCTTAAAGTAGAGGTGGCTGTGTTCCACTATATTGCGAGTGAACTCTTCAATTGTGGGCCCCTCCTAGGCATCCCAGTTCGCTAGTGGAAGGGCCAATTTATCGATCCCCTTTTCCTTGTACTAGGGATCCACCGTGGAACCAGTGTCTAAAAAATATTTTGGGAATCTCCAGAGTTTTAATCTCTCCATCATTCCTGTGGTCATTCCAACATAATGCTTCCCCCGTACTTACACGTCATCCTAGAAATATTTCCATAAGTCTTCTATATGATATTGGTGTGGATCTGATGCCCGAGGAAGTGCTGCTGTGATCTTGCCATGCAGATCAAAGTGTTTCTGCGCTAAGTAAAATTCTGCCAGTCTATGGCTCTTAACCTCATTATCCACCTCTTTTACAGTGGCCAAACTGTATGAATAATTCCCACAAGTGATTGGGAATGGAATATTTGTTACCTTCTTAAAGGCGAAGAAGGTGTGTAGCTCCATCATTTGCCTGCAATATTCTAGGAGGATTATCTTGTCCCCGCAATGTTTGGGCAACAAGTAGGGCTTCCCAGAAAAGCTGGTCACCCTTATGTAAGTATGTTGCTGAAATTGTATATAATAATGTCCCTAACTCCAAACCAAATTCATTGCCTCTGTGGATAGGTGGTATCCTACATCCCAGGTGGGTGTGAGCAAGTGGTAGTAAATGAAGGCATCATTTACCTGACAAAAACTGGGGAAGTTGGCCTCCAATTGTGTCTATGGGATGTGGTTCCAAGGGGCCTTCTATCCTAGGCCAATCCCGAGTAGGCCCTCTATAAGTAAACCATTGGTGTGAGGTCGTTGTTGTGCCAAGGCCCAGAGAACATAAGATGTCATATAAAACTTCTTCTTCTTGGCTAGTTGAAGGAACTCGTAGTCCATGTGGTTGGAGATTATGGCAGCCCAGTCAAAATACTCCTCACCTGTGCTAATACCTATCAAAAAGTAGTACATCCACCTGAAAAATTCTTGGGCATGTTGTTTTCTAAAGACCTGACAGAAGGCTATCATCCCCATTTGGATGCTTTCTTTAAATTCAGCCCTAGGGATTTTCAACTTCATCCTCTTAGGGTCCCTCTTGGGGTTCTTTAGCCAATGATTGTTCATGTATATACGGGTCACTTCCTCCAACTGAGTGAATTGGGCCAAGGCATATGACTGGGTGACCACAGCTGGTTTGTCAAATTGGGGGATCCCCAAGCCCCTCTAGAAGGTATCAGGATCGAGGGACACCATGGGAGTAGGGTACCCTGTTGGCTCCGGGGCTGCGAGCATAACACCTCAAATAGATGTGTTGTAGTGTGCTAAGAGTGTGAGAATAAGCTCTGGTGACTGCATAGAGCATAGGAAACAAGCTACCTTAAGAATCCTGAAGTTTCCAATTTGAATGGCCAAAGGATCTCCAGCCTGTCGCTGAATATACATAACTTTTACCAAGGCCTGCATTTCTGGCCATGTTTTGACGCTGATGTCGGGGATGAACTAGACTTTGGACTCAATATTTGAGCCCGCAATGACTCCGTCCTTTACATACTTTAGGCTCATAGGTAATTTCTCCAGGGCCTTTTCCAACTTAGATCTAACTGTCACCCTGGTACTTTCTGTAGAAGGAAGTTCCAGACTTCTGGGTGGGGAGGATGCGGAAGCTTCAGACATGTTTGCAAGTTTGTTGTTTTCAAAAACTTGCAAGGCAAGCAACCATTAAAATGCATAGATAAAGTTATTTTCGTTCAAAAATTCCAGAAAGAAGACATTCATATTACAAACTTAGAAATTTAACTAATCACCCAGGTCTAAGGGTTTCTTCATATTTAGCAAAAAGAGGACACAGGATGGGTGATGGCAAGAGACCCGGAGCTTGGGGAAGTAATTGTTGATAGGTGTGTACAAAAAGTGAGCCGTCAGACCCACGTGAGCACCACGTGGGTGAGTAATAAATGGGATTTATGGTGATGACGACAGAGCCAACTATCTAAATGCACAAAAAGTGATGGCCAGTTGGACAAATTTAAATGTGTAGATGGGATATAAATGAGAATCGGGATTGTTTATAAAGGAGAGAGAAAACCACCTATTTGAAACCAATCGAGAGCCGAGTTTCAAACAGGTGGTATTCTGCACAGAGCAAGCTCGTGGACTAAAAACCAGAAACAGACGTAGCACGGGGAGCTTGCTCGGCTACCAAGTAGGATACACATAGAATATATCAAAGCCAAAGGGGATATACATGCAGTCTAGAAGGATACATAATAGATATACACCAAATTTACATATATACACAGCGCAGAGAAAATATTTACAAGAAACCAGACAATGCACAGAATATTCACAACTTTCTACACCATCTACAGACTAGATTACATCTGCACAGAGGGTGGACAACCCTCTAGCAAATCCAACCCACCAACGGGCGAAAAACTAGAAAACAACGCGGGACAAATGAACAAAAGCAAGGAAACACAAAACCAAACAACACTAGAAAGATGGAAGGCTGAAGGGAGAGGAGGCACCAACCTAAAAATGCAGAGAGGAATGAAAAGGAAGCCTCAGCAAAAGCTCTGCAACAACTTCAACTACAAGTCACCTTTCCTTCCACAAACTCTGGACAGACAAACCTCTGGACTCTGGGCCCAGGGATTCCATGCGACGATGTCACCTTAAGAAAAGAAGACATCATGGCAAAGAATACTAGAGTCTGGAATTCGGCTTTCGACAAAGGATGACCAAATCTGGGACTAGGTCCTAGAGGCACGAGAGACCAACAAAACAAAACAACACCACGGGGAAGAAAACCCCAGAGAAGGAAAATAAAGAAAAAAACGAAAAAGACAGGGCAAGAGCAAAAAGCAGAAAGAAAAAAAAAGGGGGACCCAACATTTTGCATGCAAAATGTAGGGACGGGGATGCAGGGCATAACACACATGAGTGGAAGCATGATGGAGGAGAGTTAGGGAGAGATAGACAGATGTGTGGGAATCAATGAAGCTATGTTAAAAATTTTTTTATCAATGCAAATGTAATTTACTGGCAAACAGTCTTGTCTCTACTCGTGAGGACACAGTCTTTGTTTTGTCTTCTTAAATTCTTCTTTCAATGGAAATATGGTTTGGAATGAATTGGAATAGTTATGGTTTATGTTAATATTTATTCTTATGTAGGGTTTATGTTGTTTTTGTGAATTTTTAGCACAAAGAACTCTTGGATATGGGGAAATGGAGGAAATAGTGTCATAGAAAAAAATAGTCTTAGTGCAGGGCACATTTTTCCCTAATGAACCATTGGATCTGACCAAATTTTGGATATGTTGGAGAGGGCCAAGTTGCGCCAAATCTTACTGGAGTGATCAAGGGAATATGATCGGGATCATAAGTTATGAATGTCTATGTATGGGTCTATCCAGGGGCAGTAACATGCCAATTTTGAGTGATCTATCAAGATGCATGCACTAGTTCTTAGTGCCTTTGCATCAGTAATCTAAGAGTTCTTATAGTTATGGCTTTTAATATTTTCCCATATAATGTTTCAACTTCATTATTGTATTTAGGATTTAGCCCAATAGATAAGGCACTGATTTAAAGAAAGTATTTTCTTTGGAGGTATAATTATAAATGGTTTGGCTATATTCTGTCCCTAAAATTAAAACAAACTCATTACCAAATTCTTTAGTTTTTATTTTTTGTTTCTTCTTATCCCACCCATGGTAGTGGAGATTCAATGAATGCTAGGTTTGAATTTAGTACTTACTTACCATTCATCTATTGTTCAAATCTATAAGTAGAAGGTGTTGTCAATAATTGATTTTAGTTTGGATTAGGTGTACCCACCTTGGTTTTGTAGAGCCAAAAGTGCAGAGGGCATTCTTGACCCTATAGTTGGTCTAGTTATCTTACAGAGCTTTCATACTTGGAGCTAACCACTCCTAACATTAGTGTTAAGATATATTGGTTTCTTTTTGTAGCATAACAATTTTGAATATAAACAAGATGGTGACTCTACTGGGGATAGAGATGGAAATTTTTTGATAAACCTTTAAAGGAATCCTAGCTAAGTGTTGGGTGGTGACTCTGAGTATCTTTACAATAGTCCTGAGTATAAAAATTCATTTTTTCACACACTTTCCATTATTAGTTATAAAATTACTAGGGCTTGGTCATAGAAACATATTGAAGATACGTTGGGGGGTGATATCCCAACTACATATAATATTGATCAACCAAGAAGAATGAAAGACAATAGAATAATCCCTCATAGTGGGAGGAAAGAGGAGGACATTAGAGAAGGAAGACTAGTCCAATGTAGTGAGGAAGGTAATGTATCTAAATATGAAGAGGCTGTAGATTTGGGACTAGGTACAAATGAAGATCATATCTCCCCTGATGAAAGATAAGGGGAGGATTCTGACACCACCCTCCCAAATTTAGAGGACCTTGCTAATGAGGCTACTGAGATGAGAAAAGAAATCCAAAGGAGGTTTTCTCTTAGACAACAAAGAGAAAAGAAAAGGAAAATATTATAAGACAAAAGATGATCAGGAATGAGAAATTAAGGTGGCACTTGTTGAACATGGATGTAATGAGTTAGCTATATGAGCCTTAGAATAATGAGGAGCCTCTCATTACTCAATTTGTTGATCATCAAGGCCCTACGGATAAGGGAAAGAAGGGAATGGCAAGGGTTACAATAAGTGAACCAAAAAATCTCAAAGTCTTGGTAAACTAGATGTCTAAATTAGACATGGATCTTGAGAGAGCTAGAGTTGAAAAGGATATTATAGCTAAAGAACTTAAGAAGGAATAATTGGAGGCTGCTACTTTGGAGATGAAGAAGAAGGCTGATTGTCTTAGAAAAACAACAAGGCATGTTCATCTTGGTGCTGAAGCAGCTAGAACATCAAATACTAAAGCCTCTACTTCTCAAGACAACACTGTTTCAAGGAAAGTCCACTCATGCAGAAAGGTACAAGCAATTTTATTCTCATAATATCCTTGGTTATCCTAATTAATTTCCAAGTAAACTTAGAGATAAGCTTCCCAAATTTGATGAGAATAATGTAATTACATGTGAAGAGAATTTGAAAAAGTTTAAGGACATGATGGATGATTGTGACATTGCACATGAGGATGTATTAATGAAACTGTTTATTCAGCCTTTAGTAGAGGATTCTAGGGACTGGTTTAGAGGGTTATCCTATAATTTTATAGGATCAATAGATGAAGTAGTTGATTTATTTAAGGATAAATATGATGATAAGACCAATGAGGGATTCATGTTGAATGAATTAAACAATATAAAAAATAATTAGAATGAAGATATTGAAGAGTTCAACATAAGGTTTCAAAGAGCTATGCATAAAATTTTTCAGGTTATGATACTTGATGATAGAGTTTGTCTAACTACTGATCTTAATGCATTTGATTCAAAGATGTGATACCTCCTAAGAGACAAGAACCCAAGGACTATAAGAGAATCTTGTAAAACAACTATCAATATAGAAACAAATAGGAGGGTATCTGGGAAATTGGGTAGGAGAGATGATTGGAAGTCTGCAAGAAAGGAGTTGGATAAACCTTCAAATTCTAATCCTAAAGAAGAGGTTAATATGAAATAAATTATGAATGCAATAAAAGACCTAAATCCAGGAGAGAGTAAGAATCCTAGAGCTCCAAATAATAATAGACAATCCTACAATAATTTTAGTCAACAACCTAGAATGCAAAATTACCCATACAATACCCAATGGAAGGATGGCAAGCCCATTATTCTGGAAAGGAGAATCAAAGATACTCCTAATCCTCTTCAGAGAAATTCAACTAATATGTGTAGTGAGGATTACCAGTGTGATGAGTGTGAATCTCCCCACAATCCAAATAATTGTGCTATTGCTTAGAAGATGTATCCAAGTCAGACCCAACAAGGAAAAAGGATGAAGAAAAGTTGTATGATGATGTTGGGAATGCAGTGGCTTTTGCAGATTTCAGGAGTGAAGAATCTGATAACCAAGTTCAAATTTTGGAGTTGTCTTCATCTGATGAAGAACAATTTGATGATCAACCTAAAGATAAAAATATCCTTTCATCCAAGGAAAAGGAAGAAGACATTGATGAAATGAGGTGTAATGCTGTGAGAGGAAAAGAGCCTTTTATGGCCAGAAGACCTTCAGATGCAGAAAGGGATAGAATTATCAAGAACTTGGTTTCTCAAGAACAAAGTAAGTATAATCTAAGAAATAGGAAAGTTGGTAGTGCATATGGTACACTAGCTGGTATCTTTATCATAAATAAAAAATAAAGTCCTAAGGTGATACTGGAGAATAAAACAACTACAAAGAATATGAAAAGGATGAGGATAGGAACAATGGTCAAACTAAGAAATCCAAAAATTGTCCATATTATTAAAATAAAGACACTAGAGATGAATGTCTCTCCTATTCAAAAATATGCTAAGGGAATTGAGCCTAATTTGGCAACTCAAAATGAGGATGGAGGTATTTTTATTACCAAACAAGACATTTTTGATATCAAGTATACTCCTATTGACATGGGATAGTTGATTTCACAAATCATAGTTAGAGTTCCACTTTTAGAAGTAATGAGGATTCTTGAACATAAGGAGACAACTTTAACATGGATGAATAGTGTTTCTACCACAAGAGCTTTGAAATTAGAAATGGATGAAAATAAAAAGAGTAGTAAGGAGAAGCTTGATGCCAAGGGAAAAGAATAAGATGAAATTGTTTCTAAGATCCCTCAAATCTTCCTAAATAATAATCATGTCACTCCTCCTCTAGGAGATGTGGATCCCTTTTTCTTAACATTAATCATTAATGGTAAGATGCTCAAGAATTGTATGATTGATTCAGGAGCATCAAACACTGTCATGCTTGCAAAAATAATGAAATTAATGGGACTGCAGGTAGATACTCCTCATCGAAGATGTCAAGTAATGGATTCAAGAGAAGTACCTATTATAGGTACTATTAAAGATTTCCCTATACACTTTCTCCATTTCCATAAAAGATACTAACAATGAGTGTTCTAGTGGTTGACATTCCACCTCAATTTGGAATGTTTCTCTCTAGAAAATGGAGTGACTCAATGGGAGGGAGTATCCAGTGTGATTTGTCCTTTGAAACTTTTGACATAGCTGGTAAGAATGTCAAGGTATCTAGACAATTCAGAACTTCTCACATGATTGAGGAGAGTGAAGATGAAGCAATGAACTATTTCTTGGATACTGACATTGGATCTTTTCAAGTGCAAGACAATAAAATTGAGAAGAATGTCAAACATATGTTGCTATCAGAGGAAAAAGACAATCTTGTAGATAAAACTATTTTTTTGACAATTTACTTTGATGGTGCAAACTCAAAAGAAGGAGCTGGTGTAGGAGTGTTACTTATAGCTCCCAGTGGTAAGACCTATAAGTTCTCATTTTCTCTTCTATTCACTTGCACTAATAATATTGTAGAATATGAGGCTTTGCTAATAGGACTGAGATTAGTTGCAAGATAGAATATTAGATGTATTAGGGTCATCAAGGACTCTGAATTAGTTATTTCTCAAATAAGATCAAGATATGCTTCAAAGAACCAGAGGCTAAAAAAAGATAGGAATGTTGTTTGGGATGAAATTTAAAACTTTGATGCATATGGCATTGATTGGATGGACGGAAGTTAGAACAAGATGACAGATCTGCTAGCTAATATCTCCTTGAAGCCTAAAGATATTACTTTTATAGGAATCTCTAGTATAGAGGTTCAATCTAGACCATCCATTCCGAACAATGCTGAAAATTGCCAAGTATTTAATGATGACATGGATATTTTGAGATTCCTATCTTATGATTCAAACTTTGGTGATAAAGTGATGGACTTTACTAGTTTTGTGGAGACCATAGATGGGAAAGATAATATTCTTGGAAGGGAAATTATCCAATTAAATTCAAAAAGGTACCCAGAGGTTTGGTTGTACTTAAAAGAGCTTTTGATAACAAAGACAAGTCTTTATCAACAAGCATGGTTAGCAAACCTGAAGACTTGGAGGAGATAAACTTGGGAACTAATCAAGATCATAATAAGGTATATATTGGTAATAATTTGTTCCCCAAGCTTAGAGATTCATTGATAAATCTTCTTAGGAAATATAGACATGTTTTTGCATGGTCTTATGATGATTTAAAAGCATATAAAGATGATTTATTTCAGCATGAGATTCCATTAAAAGAAGGCACTAAGCCTTTTAGATAGAAGTTAAGACCTCTTAATCCTACTCTAGCACCCAAGATGCTAGATGAGTTAAACAAGATAGGGATGCTGGAATTATAAAGCCTATAAGGCATTCAACTTGGGTATCTAATTTGGTACCAGTAAGAAAGAAAAATGGAGATATCAGATTGCGTGTAGACTTTAGAAATCTAAATGTTAATTATTTGAAGGACAATTATGGATTGACCAACATGGAAGTAATGTTACAAAGAGTCACAGGGTGTAAGATGATGTCCATGTTGGATGGATTTTTAGGATACAATCAGGTCAAGGTCAAGGAATCAGAACAATTCAAGACTACATTCACCAAACCCTAGGGAACTTATGTGTATGTTAGGATGCCCTTTGGTTTGACAAATACTAGAGCTACTTTTCAAAGAGCCATGGATGTGGCATTTGCATATTTTATAAACAAATTTTTGGTAGTCTATCAAGATGATCTTATTGCCTACACATGAAAAGAAGATCAACACTATGATCATCTTGAGAAGATCTTTGTAAGAGCCCTATAGTGTGGGGTCTCCTTTAACCCAAAGAAGTGTATTTTTGGGGTAGCAGAGGGAAATCCTTCTTTGGACAAGTGAAATTTTTGAGGAGGTTTGTTACAAATTTTGTAGAGACTAGTTTGCCAATCTCAAAGATGATGAAGAAAGGAGCCAAAATGGAATGGACACAAGATGCATGTAAGGATTTCTCAGATATCAAGTAGGCTATTAAATATTCCCTTGTTTTGAGGACCCCTGATTATACTAAGCCACTACAGATTTTTTCCTTTGCTTCCTATAGCACTATTGTTGCAGTACTATTGCAGAAGAATTCAGAAGGCTATGAACAGCCTATTTCCTTTTCCAGTAAGTCCTTGCAAGAAGTAGAGCTGAAATACTATATTATGGAGAAACATGCCTATGCTTTGGTCAAAGCTGTGAAAGAATTCATATGTTATTTGGTAGGGGAAACCATAGTTGCCTATGTGCCAGCTGCTACCGTGAAGGACATTTTTGTTCAACAAGAAGTCACAGGGAGGAGATGTAGATGGATCAACAAGATCCAAGAGTTTAATATGATATTCATATCACTAAGTTGGTAAGGGGTCTAGGAATTTCTAAACTCATGGCTCAAACCAATTTGGATGCAAATCATATTGATATGTTAGAAGAAGAGTAGAGACCTTGTATTTGAGATATGGATTATTCTTATTGGTATAAAGACATCATAGGGTACTTGTAGAAGATGGTGTTACCCCTTGATATGAATGATAATAAAAGGAGAAAAATCAAGTTGCATGCTCTGAGATATGCAATAATTCAAGGACATTTATGGTGGAGGAGCAATGGAGTGTTTCTCAAATGTATGGATCATGATAGGTTTGATGATTTCTTAACATAAATGTATGGTGGTATATGTGGTGGAAATTACATGGCTAATACTACTACCCATAATATTATTAGATCTAGTTTTTGGTGGCCGACAATCTTCAAGGATGCTCACCAATATATTAGAAAATGTGATGCTTGTCAGAGATTTTTAGGCAAGTTAAAGTTTTGTGGGAATCTTCCCTTGAAGCTTGTTATAGTTGAGGCACCCTTTCAGAAATAGGGAATGGATTTCATAGGAGAGATCCCTAATAAATCTAGTGGAGGTCATTCATGGATCCTTGTGGCAACTGATATTTTACCAAGTGGGTGGAAGCAATTCCAACTAGAAGAGCCACAAGTAGGGTTGTGATTGATTTTTTAATGCAAAATATGTTGACTAGATTTGGTTGTCCATAAACCATTTTAGTGGACAATGCTATTTGTTTCACATAAGAGGAGTTCACTATTTTTTGTCAACAATATGAGATTCAAATCTTTTATTCTTCCCCATATCACCCCCAAGGCAATGGTCAGGTTGAATCAAGTAACAAGATCCTGATAAAAATTATCAAGAGAGTGATGGATGTAAATAAAAAGGCATGGTATTCCAAATTGCACCTTTCTGTATGGGTAGGTAGAGTAACAGTAAAAAATGCTATTGGATGTGTACCTTTTGACTTAGTCTATGGTATCCATACCAGATTACCACAGAATAACTTGTTGCAGATGTATAAATTCATCCAAGCATATGATAATGACCTAGAAGATGATATGAGGATTAGGTTGGAGGATTTGATACAACTTGATGGGTCAATAAGGGAATCACATGACAAAAATATCAAATTACAATTGGAGTCCAAAGATTTGTTTGACAAGAGAACCAATGCTAGGAAGTTTGAATTTGATGACATGGTTTTAATGTGGAATGCCAGAATAGAAGACAAAAGAAAACATGCAAAATTTAATCCTATATGGTTGGGACCATATATAGTTGACAACAGATGGGGATCAGATTCATATGTGTTAAAGGAATTAACTGGAAACATGCTGGAATTGTCAGTTCATGGGAAATTTTTGAAGTTCTACTTTTCTTAAAGAGGCAAGAGTCCACGAACATGAGTGTTTTTATATATTATTTTCTTCTTTACTATTGTTAGTTGTGTTTCGTTTCTATTTTTTGTGGGTGGTCTGCTTTATCTTAGAGATCTGGAGCCTTTTTTATGCTTGGAAGAGGCATACATCCCCAGTCAGAGCCACTGTTAGGACTGTTAAGAAATTAGGGTTTCCATGGCACTAATAACTGAGTGTTGGAAATAATCAAGACTAACCAAGTTACTGAGAGGGGAGGGGTGAATCAGTAACTCTGAAAACTTTAAAACATTTATGCATATGTATATACTTTGACCATTCATTCATCTAATCTACTGCAAGCATGAAAATATAATCATTCATAACACATAACACAAAGATTTGGTGACCCAGAAACCTTCCAAATAGAAAGTAAAACTGGGGTGGGGATGGTGCCCACAAAACTTTGGTACTGCAGTATAAAGTTGGCCGGTTAAG
>MU227567.1:1682877-1712056 GCA_018584345.1 Thuja plicata
TTACATTACATATATATACCGTGTTCATAATTACAATTTACAAGGTTGGCCATATACAAATAAATAAAATAAGATAAGCTTATTTCTAAGTCGGCCTTTCATAAGTGAACAAAATATTACTGAGTCGATAGAAGCTCAGGTTCCTCAAGCTGGCTCGGTGATCTTCTAATACATGGCATCCACTACAATTCTTGGCATCGTCATGCTCTTGGTAAGAGTAGAAGCTCAGTCCATACTAGTCCCGAAGTGTAGCTTGGAACTCGGTAGCCGCTGGTGACTCGGTAGCTATAGTGTCACTCGGTAACCATTGGCGACTCGGTAGTAATTGACTTCTCGGTTGGCTTCAACTGATGGCTCGGTAGTTACGGTGAAGCTCGGTGACTACCGTCTGCTCGGTGCATGTTGCTTTTCTCAATAAACACTGCTGAACTGTTCATATGCTCGGTGACCACTGTTCTGCTCGGTATGAACTGTTTAACCGCTGAGCTTTATAATGTGATTACTGAATGCTCGGTATAAGCTGTGAACTGAGTGATGAGCTCGGTAAGCATACATAATCGAATAAGTGTTTTCACTGATGACAAATATAACATAATTCCAACACCGAGGAGGGTGAAAAGGCATTAAGCTTTGATGCTGAGGAAATACTGGTGCTCGGTTTACACTATATTCCTCAAGTTACACTATATTTCTTGGTATGGCCACTCATTATTGTTTCTCGGTGATGTTGTTAGTATCACTTGGTTTTGTTTCTCGGGGTTCATCTCTAGTGTTTGAGTGGGTCTTGCCTATTTTTCAAGTCAGAGAATGGTTGGGTGACAAGGTCGAGGATCACCAAATGGAAATAAGGTGCGATGGCATAGTCTGAGTCATCGCATGTCCAGTCGGATCATAGAGTAGGGTAGGTGTGACAAGTGGAGATGGTGGGACCGGGTCTTTATAGAGCTCAAAGCTTAAAGGAACTTCACCTTTAGAAGGATCTAATGGTTGGCTTAAAAAATTAAAGCCAATTTTCCCAAGATCTAGCCATTAAGCCATTAAGCCTGAGCACCACATGTCATTGGTGGGTCCAACATGTGTTAAAGGCTGTGATAAAATGCATACATTTTCTTTTTAATCAAATAGATGACATAATGGCTTAAACTCAAGATGCGGTTAATATATCTATCAATCCATTAAGTGGTGGTGACATCTGTCCTCTTGATGACATGGTTTCCACTTACATAAAGTTAACTAAAGATTAAAATGATGACAAGTTCTGATAGATACAACAACAGACTTAAACACTTAAAGTGAAGATGCGCAAAATCTATCAATCAAGCCATTAAGCCATGATGCCATATGTCCCAGTGGGTCTGGCTGAAGTTATAAGGAAGGAATTAACAAGAAAGCATTTGAGGTTTGATCAGATGGTTGACTTAAGGACTTGATGATGAAATGATCGACATCTAATGTATAAGGCATTAAGTCTGAGTGACATCTAGCAGATGGTGGATCCAAATCTGTGACAGAGGATGAAGATAAGTTAAAGTGCATAACAAGCTTGAACAAATCTGATGGTAGGCTTGATGACTTAAAGGGATGATGTACAAGATCTAATGATTAATCCATCAAGTCGTGATGACACGTGTCTGATATGATTTTGAGCCTAGGTAACTTAAAAGATCCAATGGTTATGTTTTAAACTGAAGATAGGGATCGATCTTGACCATCCAATTTCTAGTCCACACCACATGTGACCATTATAACTAAATTTTAAATATTCAAATCTATTCACATAGGGTTTTCATGGTTGTTGACAAATATCTCATCTGCTGCGACCTGATCTTATGGATCGACTCTGCACAACTGTTGAAGACCATAGGGATTGAAATCTGATATGTGGAGATGCATTGAAGTCCAAAGTTGTTAGAAAAAATTTTATAATCAGAGGATAACTGCATAGAGCCTCCTGGTCATTTTTGCATTTATGTGAGTTACTTTCAGATTTATCCATCATACTTTCTTTCACTTCAGGGTACTGCACTCATATCCATAGAATAGGGAAAATTGATTTCCGATCTGATTGCATAGATTGAAGAGAAGAATTGAGGGTTTCAAATTGACAAACATAATTGAGTGTTTACATGACTGGTTGTAAATCCTAACCCTAAATGGTTTGAAGCTTGTAGCATTCTTTTTCCTATAAAATAATATTCAAGACCACTTAGTAAGGGCTAGAAAATTGGGAGAAATATTGTGGAACATTAGGCTTATATTTTGTTTCCAGTCTAGGATATAATAGATGTATTTCATTTTTATGTTGAAATAGAATAGAAAGATTATGATCTTTTTCATATTATCATATTGCATATTTCCTTGTCATATTATCTCAAAAACTAATTTCATCATACTTAATATATGTTATTCTCATATTTGAGTCTCTCTTTTGTGTTATCTATTGATTTTTAAGTTTTGTGGCTTACTGTATGAGTTCTACTTATGCATATGTGTATTCCATAAGTCTTTGATCTTGGATCAAATTAATGCTTTGGATATTATATTGATTCACACTAGATATCTATTTATGGATCGTGTAGTGTGTAATCTGAAAGTTCTTATATTTATGGCTTTGAATATTCACCCATAAAGTGTTTCATCTTCAGTATTGTATTTAGGATTTAGTCCAATAAATAAGGCATTAATCTAAAGCAAGTATTTTCTTTGGAGGTATAAGTCTAAATGGTTTGGGTATATTCTGTCCCTAAAATTAAATCAATATAATTACCAAATTCTTTAAGTTTCAGTTTTTGTTCTTATTTTCCCACCCATTGTAATGGAGATTCAATGAATGCTAGGTTGGAATTTAGTAATTACTTATCATTCATTTTTCATTCAAATACAGAAGTAGAAGGTGTTGTAAAGAATTGAGTTTAGTCTGGATTAGGTGTACCCACCTTTTTTTTGTAGAGCCAGAAGTGTAGAGGGAAGTATTGACCCTATAGTTGGTCTAGTTATCTTACAAAACTTTCATACATGGAGCTAACCACTCCTAACATTAGTCTTAATATATATTGGTTTCTTTTTGTAGCATAATAGTTTTGAACACCAACACTTACATTAAGGTACAAAACATAACATTGAGAACCTTTGGACTAAGGAAAAGACTAAGAAACTAAACACCCCTATTTACATGACTCTCACACACACCTTGGGACTTTATAATAGTCCTTATTATCTAGTGGTTGTCTAGAATGACCTACAATCCAAAACTTTATAGTATCTTCACTAGGACCCTAAGGTGCTCTTGCACCATTACATGATGGGAATCTTGGGGGGAAATTTTGCAACCCCTTGCACTATAATAAGACACTTGATTCAGAGGTGAAACAGGTGGTCTCTAATTAACAGGGTTGTAGTCATATTTGTGGTGTCTCCCAATCAATTTGTATGTGTGTGAGACTCTTAAGTATCTAGTGGACCATGTCAGATCCTTAGGCACGTAGGCTCGATATGAACTATCATCCACACACTTTTCTTGAGATTGATTAGATATAAAATAATTTTGGGGTTCGCCCCACATCTTTTTTATATACTAGCCAAAATGATTTACTGATTTGAGTTTCTCCTTTAAGGAAGAAACACATTCCCCAGACATGCCTCTCTAGAAAATTATAAAGATTTTTAATCTAACAAAATGTGCAAGCACACCAAAGACTCAAAACACATGGTTAATCGAATTAAGCTCCAAAAATTCAAATGTTTTCTAATCTAGATCATCCATACAAGAATGTGGGTTCATTTTTAAGCACTAAACTTGATGAGGGTTTGATTGTTCAATTTTATGAAACAAATCCATATGTACTTTTTCTTTGTTCAATTCTTAACCACACGTCAATTTTATGCACCAAATTGAAAGATGAGATTGTGATTTTTGAGCATACAGTTTTCTTTTTAAGCACCAAAATATGAATGAATTTATTTTAGATTATATCTTCTTCTATGCCACAAGCTTCCAAGAAAATGTTAGTACCAAAACCCTAGCAATTAGTTCTGATAATTTAAAAGCGTGCTAGTGTTGATATAATGACAATTGAATTTCTCAGAAATTTCTCTTACCTTGTACAAGTAAGAGTGAATAATACCTTTGTATCTGATCACTGTTAGGAATGTAGATCTTTAATAGAGAGAATTTAATATGCTATAATAAATATAATTATTTAATTCTGAATGTAGACTGAATTATATATGCATATGCAAGTTCTTTATGTATGTTGTAGTAGTAATATAAAACTGTAATTGATATGTTTCTACAACATACATAAAGATGTATAAGTACATATCTTAATAGTAATGTCTATGTAGAGACATGGCTATACATGGCCTAAGCCACGTACAGCCATGTCTTTACATAGACATGGCGTATCATTACAACCTGATAACTTAATGTTTAATTGTTGTTCGTATAACTTTCTATTCTACGATAACTATCATATGATAGTTATCGTAACACATATTATTTTGTGTTACGATAACTATCATATGATAGTTATCGTAACACATATTATTATGTGTTACGATAACTATCATACGATAGTTATCGTAGCTTATGCATAATAATAATACATCGACCATGGTTGATATAATAGTTGTTTCACTTTACTTTGAATGTAAAGTATATCGAGTATGATATCAATGATACTATATATATAAATATATCAATAATATTGAAGTTATTACTTAACACTCCCTCTTAGCAAGAGAGGATTGATCATAACTAATATATCAAGATGTAGGTGTTATGTAATCCTTGACTTAATTAGGAAATGGATATAACACTTACTTTTCTTTACATCAGGGTAACTGGAAAGATTCAGAGCATAAGATTAAGGTACTTAGCCTGATAGAAAGATTATCGCAATCCCCAACTCAATTCAGAACTAGATTTGTGATAAGTAATGGTGTCAAGATATCTAGTTCTATTCGGATCAAATCTTGAAGCACATGTTATCATAATCCCTAACTAAACTTGGAACTAGATTAAATGATAACTTAACTAGGTCACATCATTGTAGGTTGTCACCTTACAATGGTGACCTCACACAAGAAATATTGTCACCTTTCAACACACATTATTGCAATATTAAATTTTTTATTTTATTTTATTCATGAATGTATCAATTTACATAATAGTGAGATTTAATCTCAAAATTAATCACAACTTAATCATACCAAGTTTCTTTCTGAAGTACTTGATTTTCAACTTTGCAAGAGGCTTGATGAAGATTTCAGCACTTTGTTCTTTAGTAATAATGTAGACCAATCTAATAATATCTCTATCTACCATATCTCTTATGTAGTGGTAAGGAATTTCTATGTGTTTGGAGGGATTGTGAAAAACTGGATTTACTGAAAGTTTAATGCAGCTTTGATTATCACAATGAGTTACTATAGGCTTTAGGGGCTTACCAAATAATCCAAATAGTAACTTCCTTAACCATACTTCTTCTCGAGCTCCCATTGAAGTGACCATATATTCCGCTTCAATGGAACTTTGAGAAACTGTTGATTGTTTTCTACTGAACCAAGAAATCATTACTAATCTAAGACTAAAGGAACTTCTTGTAGTGCTTTTATGGTCGATTGATTTTCCAGCCAAATCAGAATCAGTGAACCCTTGAAGTTGAATCTCAATATTCTCATATTTTAGGCCCATTTCAATTGTACCACATAAGTATCTTAGAATATGTTTAGCAGTTTTTAGGTGGATCTTCTTTGGTTCACACATGAAATGACTTAAAAAATTTGTAGCATAGTACATATTAGGACGAGTGTTTACCAAGTACATAAGTGATCCAACTAGTTGTCTATAATATGTAGGATCTGTAGGTTCTAAATCTGTTGCTTCATCCTTGAGTTTATGAAGATTTTATTCCATTGGACTGGTTAGTGGTTCGCACTCCATCATTCCAAATCTGGTTAGAATGTCCAAGGTGTATTTCCTTTGATTTAAAATAATACAGTTTACTTTCTGTAGTACTTCTAAACCTAAGAAGTAGGGTAACATACCCAGGTCCTTCATGTCAAATTTTTTTGTGAGATCTTGTTTGCATTTAGCAATTAGATGATATTATCCTATTATTAGTAAATCATCAACATAAAGGACTAGGATTACCATATCACCTTTGGATATTTTGAAGTATATATTAGGGTTAGCTTCATTTTTGGAGTACCCTAACTTGGAGAGATAACTATCTATGTGTTCATACCAAGCCCTTGGAACTTGCTTAAGACCGTAGAGTGCTTTCTTTAATTTGTAGACATAATTATTTCTATCATGGGTGTTGAATCCTTCTCATTGTTCTATATATACTTCTTCAATAAATCCATTTAAGAATGCAGTTTTTACATCTGTTTGATGTATCTTCCAACCTTTAGATGTTGTAATGGATATAATGGTTCTTACAGAGGTGTATCAAGCAATTGGAGGAAAATTTTCTTCGTAATCAACCCCAACCTTTTGAGAGAAACCTCTAGCTACATTTTTGGCTTTATGTTTTTCTATACTACCATCTAAAGCATATTTGATTGTAAATAACCATCTTGAAGAAATGACTGACTTTCCTTTAGGTCTTGGTACTACTTCCCAAACATCTTTCTTAACTATGAATTGATATTATTCGATCATTGCATCTTTCCAAGCTTGACATGTTAAAGCTTATTTAACATTAGGAGGTTCAGATTTTGTGAGTTCAATCATAAGTGAAAGATAGCATTTATGATTTATTGTTCTTTTTACTTTCTCTAAACACCTCATCTGGTTCAACATTATTTTCTTCAAACATTTTTCTTTCCCATAGTGGCCTTTTCTTGTTGTTAGGAATTTCAACCTTTTCAAGATTGGATGAAGGAATATCTATAGTGTTCTCTCTTTGGTTCTCAACAATGAATTTCTCACCATCTTGAAGTGTATTATCAGTGTCGTGAATATTCTCCCTCTGATCTTAGTGTCATGAATATTCTCCCTCTGATTCTCATTTGATCCTTCTTCTATAAGTGTAGAGAATTTGAGAGCAATGTCCTCTTCAAATTTTACATCTCTACTAATGTCAATAGATTTCTATCCTGATATGTAGACCCTCTATCCTTTAGTATTTTCATTGTAGCCAACAAATATTCCTTTCTTCCTAGAGGGTTCTAGTTTGGTTTTTTTCTCTTTAGGAATGTGAACATATACTGGACATCCAAAAATTATTAGATGACTTAGATCTCGTTTCTTCTCTGTGAAAGCTTCTTCAGGTGTAATGTTTTCTAAAATTGAGTAAGCACATCTATTTTTAATGTATGCGATAGAATTACATGCTTCAGCCCAAAAGGAGGTATAAAGATTTTGATCATGCATCGTAGCCTTGGAAGCTTCAATAATAGTTCTATTTTTCCTTTCTGCTACTCCATTCTATTGGGGATTATAAGGTACAATATACTCCCTCTTAATCCCAACATAAATTTAGAAATATTTAAAGTCTTTGGAGATGTATTCACCTCCGTTGTCTGATCTTAGGATTTTTATTTTCTTCCCAGTTTGATTTTTAAACTAATGCTTTAAATTCTTTGAATTTTAGCAATACTTCATTTGATTCTTTGAGTTTAATAAATTGGATCCAAGTTTTTCTAGAGTAGTCATCAACGAAAATCACATAATATGAAAATCCTCCCAGTGAGAGAGTTGACATAGATCCACATAAATCTATGTGGATGAGCTCTAGTACATCTTTGGTTTTACGTTCACTAGAGGAAAACGATCTTTTGATAATTTTTCCTAGAGCACATCCTTTACAAGTTCTAATATGATCATATTTTAGATTAGGTATGCATGTAGTGATTTTCCTTATGGAAGGAAGAGTGCTAAATCCCAGGTGTCCTAGTCTTTTGTGCCATAGTTGATTAGAATTTGATACTTCATGACATAGAGCTGTTTGGTGACTATTACATAATTTGTATAGGCTTACATCCCCATACCCTATAGAAATGACATTTTTAGTGTTCTTAGGCCATAATAACCCTTTTTATTCTTGAAATGTAACATGATATCCTTGATTGGCTAAGCCTGACATAGAGACCAAATTCCTTTTTATGCCTGGTACAAAGAGAATGTCTTTTAATTCTAGAGTTACTCTTGTTTTCAATTTGATTGAGAAAGTCCCAATTCCTTCTGCTGAATAGGTGGAGTTGTCTCCAATTGTAACTTCTTCAGAGGAATGTTCTTCTAAGGTTTCAAATTGATCTCTAAATCTGATTATGTGCCTTGATGCTCCACTATCAATTATCCAATTTTTTTTGTTTGAGTTTACTTCACTTGATAAAGCCAAGAATAGTAAGGATATCTTTGATTCTTTGGTTTTGGCTATTGCAGCTTGAATTTTTTTTTTTCTAGACAAAAACCTATGTGTATGTCCAAGTTTATCACATTTATAGCACTGCACTTTGGAGAAGTCTTTGGTTTTGTGATTTTGGCTATGGTTTCCCTTCTTATGCTTGAACTTCCTTTTGTTGTTTTTGATATTTGAGTGAGTATGTAGAGATTGGATCTCTCCTCCTTTATTTGGTCTTATCCCTCTTGATATTAATCAGGATTCCTCTTGAGTACAATCATTTTTAAATTGATCAAACTTAGGTAGGAAGGGTCGACTAGTTATACATTGAATAAAGGATTCCCATGAGATAGGTAATCCTCTAAGAGAAATTAATGTTAACTCCATGTTGTCAACATTGTTCCCAATAGTAGATAGTTGATCCTTTAATTCAAAAATTCTTAGAAAGTAAGATGTAATGGTTTCCCCTTTGTTCATCTTTAGATTCAAAATTTATTGTTTGAGAGTAAGTAGTCTACTTGTATTATTGATCTCATATGTTTCTTGAATGGTCTTAAATACTTCATAAGTGGTTTTTAATATTTCTATGGAAGGAAGAATGTGGTCCTTAACAACATCGATTATTATTATTTTTGCTTTTTTGTTACACCTTTTCCAGGTTGATTTATTAGGTTCATCCTTAGGCATTTTTATACCCTCCTCAAATAAGAATCTAACTCGAGCTCTTGAAGTAATGTTAGGATTCGTATCTTCCATGAGAAGAAGTTTGTAGTGCCTTCAAGTCTATCTTCCACTTTAATTCTATTGGCCATTTGTAAATTTCCTTTTAAATTCTAATAGCAATTTGATATCATTCATAATTTTATTTATTTAATTCTTCTCTAAAGAGGATCTGATACCATGTTAGGAATGTATATCTTTAATAGAGAGAATTTAATATGCTATATTAAATATAATTATTTAATTCTAAATGTAGACTAAATTATATATGCATATGCATGTTCTTTATGTATGTTGTAGTAGTAATATAAAACTGTAATTGATATGTTCCTACAACATACATAAAGATGTATAAGTACATATCTTAATAGTCATGTCTATGTAGAGACATGACAGTACGTGGCTTGTGCCATGTACATCCATGTATTTACATAGACATGGTGTATCATTACAACCCGATAACTTAATATTTAATTGTTGTTCGTATAACTTGTGCTACGATAACTATCGTATGATAGTTATTGTAACACATATTAATATATGTGTTATGATAACTATCATATGATAGTTATCGTAACTTATGCATAATAATACTACATTGACCACAGTCGATATAAGAGTCATTTCAATTTACCTTAAGTGCCTCAATTCTCAATCTATGTGATGATACTTTGTTTTGTTTAATTTCTCATTCTCTCTTTTGCTACTCCACGAGATACTGAATCTTAACCTTTTTATGCTTTTAGGCCCACCGTGTCTTTTCATTTACCAAGAAAGAGAAGTTTACATATCAAAGAGAAATAAGACAGAAAAGAATTTTTGGGTATTTTTCAAGCAACTGCAGCAATTTAGGTCTGTAAGTGCATTGATCCAAGTATGTAACTGTGTTGATTCAAACTATCAAGTGCATTGTTTCATCTAACTATGTCAACCCAGGTAGGTAAGTGCGTCGAATTAAGATATGTTACCTGTGTCAAATCAGAAAATAAAAATAAAGAAGCAATAGTAGTTTGTTTGTCAAAATCAATAGATCTATGATGGAAATCTGAATATAATAAATAGGGATCGATGTAAGATAATCATAATTTAAAGCAAAAATCTCAGTGAATAAAATACAAGACAAAGAAATAAAAATTAGAAAGTAGAAAATCAAAGCAGTAAATAATAGGAAAGTGCGTTGCATGAGTTGTGCAAGTGTGATAATTGCATGATGTAAGTGCGTCAACCTAGCTGCAAGTGCATTAATTTAATCTTTTAAGTGCATCAATCTAAACTACGTCTATGTAAAATCAAATCCCTAATTGCACAAGAACAAAGAAAAACAATTTTTTTGAAGCTTTGTGCTTCATGTCAGGTTCACTAGCTGTAATCAGGGATATAGGTACCTATAGAGACCTATAATAACAATCAATATCTCAACCACAAAGAGATATGTTAGGAAGCTAGTAATACCAATATCAAAAGAGAAAGCGAATAAAAAATATGCATAATCATCAAATAATAATGAACTCAATCAAAACCATGAACACTCAAACCAAAAGTCATCCTTTTTTGTTCTCCTTCTCTATGCAGTGTAGGCTCTTATAAAATGAGTTCTCTATGTGCCAGCATAAGAATTCAAAGTGATTTTGGTTAACAAAAATGAGAAACAAGCTCTCTGTTTATAAGATTTTTAGTTCCAATACAGATTTCATGATTGGTGAGTTGATTGCCTGTGATTGAAGAGTTGAACTAAGAGTGAGTTGGAGTTGAACTCAATTGATTGCATGTCAACAAAATAGATGAATGTGATAAGAGGATAGATTGGAGAGTTGAACTTAGAGTGAGTGGGAGTTAAACTCATTTGATTTCATGTGTTGAAAGGATGCAAGATTTAACTAGTCTGATTCAAGACTTTAATTGAGGAGGTGGAGTAGAACACTAGATAGATTAAATAGATAACTGATTTAATTGACAAGTTAGGAGAGATAATGGTGAAGTTAAATGAAACTCATAATTGGAGGGATAAATATGATTAAATAAATAAAAGAATGTATTTATTTTCAAATGTGAGGAATATAAATAATTAATTACTTTATTTATTTATAAGAGGAATAATTAGTTAAATAAATATTATTTATATAATTATTAGAGAGAAATTGATTTAATTATTATATAAATGTAATAATAAGAAAGAAATAATGTTAATTAAATAATATTGCGTATGGTGAAATCTTTAATCTCTTGGGAGCAAGCTCAAACATGAGAAGTTAGTGGGTTAGCACATATGATTCATGAAATGAACAAAGAAACCAACAAGACAACATCATAACATCAGATAAAACTAAAACAAGCTATTTGCACCCTATTTTTACTTGTTTGATTTTTTCTTTTTAGATTAAATGTACATGTGCTCTCTCAAACACAAATGAGATGGATCCCTAATGCAATGCAATTTATGAGTGCAAGATTGGAAACTATGAAGAAATTCAAGAGCTGGTATGAGGAACTAGTCTCAAATTCTCCAAAAGATGATCTTAAACTATGAAATTGATATGCAACATGCAAGGTAAAAAATATGATTCAAATATGATTCATTTTAACCAAAGAAACCTAGCATGTAATATCTATGTGATTTAAACAAGAAACTAAGAGAAAACAACTATGAAATCTAGAGCTATGTTAGCATGATAACAATGCAAATATGAGAGATGATAAAGCAAGAGGAGAAGGCCTCTATTTATAGATTTTTGGGATAAAAGAGGAGGGAAAGAATGAGGTGGCATCTATGTGGCATCCACATAAGAGCCACATAAGGGACACGTAGGCTTAAAGGGATGTCTAATTTGAAGTCAAATATAACAATAAATATTGAGGGGCTCAAGAATTCCAAGTGGGGGACAAAGGAGTAAATAGCCTTAAAGAGGAATGGGTGCCCATTTTGGAGAGAATTCTCACATGTGGGTGATCATTCCTTTAGCCTTAAAAGGGTTAGGAATCACCTCTTTAAATATAATCAGAGGGTGATTAGGTAGAGAAGTATGCATAGGAAATGAGGTGATGGGAGTAGAGTAGGAATATGGTAGGCTTAGGGTAGGCTTAGAGTAGGTCTCTAGATTGGATTAATAGGTTTATAGCTAGGGTTTAGATTATAATTCAAATTAGATTTGAATAAATCATAGTTTAGAAGAAATAGAAATATGGAGGAATTTTAATAAATATAAATTTATTAGAAAGGGGAATTTCGTGAGACAAATGTATTTAAATAAAATACATTAGAATAATATTTGATCATTGATAAATACCAACTATAAAACTATTTAATTTATTAAATTTAATAGTTAGATGAAAAAGGGAATTTAATATTAATAATAATATTAATATTTTTGGATGTCTACATTTTTCCCCTCTTTGACATGGCATCGCAAGTGACGTTGCATCAAAGAAAAGAAAATAAGTTTCCCCAGAGGAAGAGGGTTTCTGGGAGTTGTGCCAAAGCAATGACGGTATAGGGTTGTGCCCCCTCGAGAAAAGAACACAACAATGTCAGTGTTGTGGGATTTTCTTGAAAAAGGGATGCAACAGGTAGGAGGAAGGAAGAGGAGGTAATAAATAGAAGCCTTCTAAAATGAAACTAAGAATGTAACTAAGAATGCGAATGTAATGATGAGATTAAATGCATCTAATGAGCCTTGGGGATCCATTTGTTTGAAAAAATATGGAGAGCACATCTGATTTTGATATTGCAAGAGGAGGTATGCATCAGGTGTTAGAAAACACAGATGACAAGATTACTTTGCGTGGACCAGACACTAAAAAAAAAGCACAATGCAAAAGACGCATGTATCAGTAGCCACTAGTCACAACACACCAAAGATAGAGAAGATTGAGGTAGTAGTGAGTAGGTTTAAACTGACACAAAAAGATAAAATCAATAAAGAAGGCCTCATGACCAAGCAGTCATGCAGTCCAAAGTTATTGCCATGAACAGGATGGATGTGATGAAGAATTTGATAAGCCGACACCGGAAGGATGCATCCTGATGGGAAAGGATTGGATTTGATGTGATTAATAGATAATCATTGGCAAAAGCTGTGAATAGAATGAGGATCAAGGATAGTCGGTCACAAAACTAATTTGGTAAAAAGCATGATTGCAGTCGCAGGAGTCAAAATGTCATTGAAAAGGGAAAAACTGAATGATGCAGAAAGAAAAAAGGGTTTTATTACATGATTTTGGAGGATTCTTGATTTTCTTTTTATTTTTTTGTATTTTTTAATTTTTTAATTTTTACAATTTTAAAATGTTTTTGAATTTTTCAACGCATTTAGGCTATACAATGGGACTAATAATACAAAAATATATAGGCGGGGGAAGAAAAATGAGAAGGAAAATTTTGGGGGAAAATGAGGGGCTATAAGAGGGGCAGGGGGATAAAAGAAGGTCATTGTGAATAGTGATTGGACATGAAAAGAGATCTAGAGAGAAAACATGGTTGACGAGAGGATGAGCGGGCAGTTGGGAGAGTGCGTTCAGACCCACAGGAGACCCATAGAGTGGCCAATACCAGTGAGTAACCCAACTGATACTTTTCTTTTACTTTTGTCAAAGTTTTTTAATACTTTCAGGGTGGGTAAGGGGCAATTGATGCGGGTAGAAAGGGTTTCAGACCAGAGATGCTAGTTCCTAAATCGGCGTCTGCAAAGACGTTGATCCCTGAACTTGCATCTGTGAGGATGTTGGTGTCGAATCAGCATCTTCAAAGACACTGAACCTAGATTTGCATCTTCAAATATGGTGGTCTAGGGGTTGAAACAGGTGGAGATGTCGGTGTAAGAACTAGCGTCTTTGACCAAACTAGTGTCTGCGCCAAAAAGGGCAGATGTTGAGGGGGAGGGAAACAAAGGGACCCGACAGGGCCCGGGGATGGGTTGGCAAAGGACCCAGGGATGAGATAACCCATTTTGGGAGGAGTTAGGTTAGAAAAAGAAGAAATATGGGTTAACATGGTGGATTTTGGATTTTGCAAGAGCAGTTCCCACCATTGGGATCTCGGGAGCACTAGCCACCAACGATGGAGCTAGAGGCCTAGCTGATTGATGCGGACTAGGGGCTGTTAGCAGTGGTTGGATTAGACTTTGTACTATGATGGACTAGGATATGGGTGCACAATGGGATGATGACTACCTTGATCGAGCGGTGGCATAGAGACACCACTACGTTTCATTTGCCAACAGGAGAGGCCACTATTACTCTTGAGGATGTGTGGTGGATTCTACAGATACCAATCTGAGGGTCAGTGCCTCAGTATAGATTGGAGGATAGTGATCATTACATGGAGATTGCATTCAAGAGGCCTATGAGGAGGATCCCCACATATAGGACATGGATGCCCTAGCAGCCAGCGGTTCATAGGAGATTGGAGAGATTAGTGCTATATTTGGCTAGTTTGATCGGTGGGTGGATGTTGGCGGACTTGGCTGGTCATGGATTTGGGATGGGATGGTCTCGGGCACTAGTAGGGATGCTGGAGAAAGGGAATACCTACTGCTATGGATATTTCATCTTGGGATAGTTATTTCATGACCTGCACATGGCTACGTATCACAGGGTACGCAATATGGGGACTTGGGTTACTCTACTATTAGTATGGGTGTGGGACCACATTGCAGAATTCTGACCGATGCTAGTACAGGAGGTGCGGCATCTGGGAGAGCCTTATGCATGTAGATATAGGCTACCACTAAGATACACTTCCATTGGTCAGACTGGATACTAGCAACAGTTACTAGATGAGGTTCAGGTATTTTGTTGGACCCCATATAGACACTGCGAGCCATGGGGAGCCATGGATTGGGAGGTAGGAGTAGAGGATGGCTTTGAGGATATTTTATACCTCTCCTATGTAAAGACAGATTACTTTCTACTAGGGAGGAATATCCACCAGATAGAGAGGTACAAGCCATCTAGGGTCATGAGATAGCTTGGACTGCAGCAGAGGGTGGTGGTAGAGGATGATTTACATCCTCATGTCACCAGGGAGGTGGGCATGTGGGGGAGGTACACTGATGCTCTCATAGTGAGGGTAGCCTAGAGGATGATGGCGAGGATAGACTTCATGGCTAGGCTAGATGTCGTAGATGTTGGGATGACTGTAGAGTATGCAACATGGTGGGCTGCGCACACACTATTACGGCTGACAGACCTAGTGTAGTTAGCGACCCATGAGCAGCCGATAGGAGATATGGAGGTTAATGATGGGATAGCTATAGGACATTCTCTTGAGACCTCGGAAGTAGGGTAGAGGAGGAGACCATAGCGATGACGAGTTCGGCCATGGACTAAGGCATAGGTAGAGGATGGATAGGATCAGGGACCACAGGGGCCACTAGGGGATGGACATGACTAGGCACCTTAGGTGCCCACACAGGGACAGGTTTAGGCACCTTAGGTGCCAGCACAGGTAGAGGTACCACAGGTGCCGTAGGGACCACCAACAAGATTTATTGCATAGGAGACACATGACACTATCATCACAGATCGAGACAGTTTACAGACCAAGTGTGCATGTCTACAGGGTTTGTTACATATGGAACAGGTATTTGAGACCAGCCTGTAGACTGAGATGACCTAGGTATAGGGGCTATTAGCTGCAGAGACAACACAGGAAGATAGGGCCAAGGGTGCACTTGACACCTTACAAGGGAGAGTGGACTCAGGGGATTTTTCCATGGTGGACCTGACTCAGGATGTTGTGGAGTTACGGACGGAGATAAGGACACTGGCAGATCAGTTGGGTACCCTTATTGAGCAGATGGATCAAGCGATAGAGCATATCCTAGCATTGACCTTAGAGAGGGATGCAACACAAAGGTAGACTAAGGCCTAGAGGATAGAGAAAGATATCACTAGATAGGCAGCCAGTGCGGGTGGGGCGGGATAGGTGGTGGCAGAGGCTTTTGTATCTCACAGGGATGCAGCCAGGGTAGGTAGAGAGGCAACCCACTATTGGGTGTTGTACCACCAATTAGTTCCTTAGGGATAAAGATCAGTGTACTTAGAGAGGTCTTGAACACAAACCACAGGTTGGGCTTCTACATCTCAGGGGTTAGTTGGGATGCCACCATGGGCACCACTAGGAGGAGGATCACAGCCACCAACATGATTCCTTCAGAGGTTTTTTGTGACACGCAGTTTTGTATTTTTATATGTACATGTATATCGACACCTAGGTGAATGACTATGTATTTATTGATGATAAACATTGTACTCTCTCTCTCTGTCTCTCTCTGTCTCTCTCTCTCTCTCTCTCTCTCTCTATATATATATATATATATATATATATATATATATATGATCGATTGATGACTCTTATGACTCTATGATGTATGATTCTCATGCATTGATTTATATGATACTATGATGCATATGCTTATATGAGCACTGACATTGGTGTTTGTAGGATGTGATGTTTTATGATTATGTATATACAGGATGAGATGTTTAGATGTATGCACCTAGATGTATGTTTATGCATTTAATGTATATGGTGGTACTTGTGATATAATGCAATGGATGTTCTTAATATGTTTATTAATATGTTTATGATGTAATGTATGTAAATGCAATTATCCTAATGAAAATGCATGGATGATATGAAAATGAAGGTATGGATCTAATGCACTGGGACTCATATTTTTAGTGTGTGTCATAATCAACAGATGAACCAGCCAGGAAGACTTATGAAGGACCAAGCAGGGATGGTTAGCAAGATGGTGGATTAGAGTGTTAGCATGATGGTGAGAGGATTGGATACGTCACTAATATACAGGGACCCAACTGAGCGATAATTACAAGCGATTAATTACAAGTGATCAATTACACACGATTATGGACAAAGGTAACTGTCGAGACTTGAATGGATCTTGTTGTTTGATGCATGAAATAATGTTGGAACACCCAGGGAATACAAGAAATGTTGAGGTTTGCAAAGATGTGAGGATGGCGATGGAGGGAGTGAGATTTTGATAGATTATGGAATGGTCCATTACGTGTGATGCCTGTTGCTAGGTTTTCATCACTCATACTTGTCCAAGGCGCCTGATTTCCAAGTTTCCACTATTGGACAAATTTTTTCTCTTTTCTCTTCTTTTTTTTTTATTTTTTTTTATTTTTTTATTTTTTTGATATTTTCCAAGCACCTATTTGCTAGGTTTTCATGAGGAAAACCATTTTTTTAGCTTCATTTTTTAGCTTTTTTAGATTTTTTCAGGACTTTTTATAATTTTTATGGATTTTCTTAAATAACTGGAATGAATAACTAGCGATTTAGGCATAGAAGCGCTTGAGATGAATGAGGTTGATAGGATCATTCAAGGGTTCTCCTTCAGGAGTGGAGAGTTGATATTCCCCATAACTAAAGCATGCAGTGACAATGTATGGGCCTTGCCAGGTAACTTTGAAATTACCTTTCTTTTTTCAATCAGTACGCACTTTCTGATTTTCTTTTAGCACAAGGTCCCCCACCTAGAACTGGCGTGGGTAGAATTTCTTGTTATAGTTCCTCTTGAGTCTATTTTGATAGAAATTCAGGTGATCATAGGCTTGTTGGCACTTTTCATCTAGTACCTTTGTGAGTCATGCTACTCACTAATCTTCATCATCAACCAGGCCTCTCAGTGATACTCGGAGGGATGGGAGTTCAACCTCAATTGGTAAGATAGCTTCAATACCGTAGACTAGGGAATATGGAGTAGTGCCTATAGGAGTATGGTAGAAAGTGTGATATGCCCAAAGAGCAGGGTTGATCTAGAGATTCCAGTCACGACCAGTATCATTGACAACTTTCTTGAGTATTTTGAGAAGGGTCTTGTTAGTTGCCTCAGCTTGGTCATTAGCTTGAGGGAAATATGGACTAGAAAAATAGTGATGGATATGGAGGCGAGCACATAGATCACTGATGTGTTGATTTTAAAATGGTGTTGCGTGATCTATGAATATAGTGGAGGGTATGCCGAAGCTGTAGACAATGTGGTAGAGGATGAATTTGGATATTTGGAGACCTATAGTGACGGTGAGTGGAATTGCTTCAAACCACTTTGTAAAGTACTCCATTGTTGTGATTATGTATTTGTATCCTTCAGAAGAGAGGGGAGTGATCTTACCAACGAGGTCAAAAACCCAACAAGAGAAGGGCCAAGGGGGTGCAATAGGTCTGAGGTCTTGTGTAGGACCATGGGTCAGATTAGCATGTTGTTAGAAAGGTAGACATTTCTTGACAAACTCACAAGCATCATGTTCCATTGTAGGCTAATAATACCCTGTTCATAAAATTTTCTTGGCTAGGACCATGCCACTTGTTTGGGCACCATAGATTCTAGCATGTACCTCTTGTAGAGCCTGGGCGGTTTCATTTTCATCTAAACATCTAGAGAGCACATTGTGATAACCTTGACGATAAAGGGTGTTGTCTACAAGGGTGTAGCAGGAAGCTCTGTGAATGAAGTTTTAGCATTGGGTTGAGGTGCAATAAGGGGATATGATACCATTTTGTAGATAAGCCTAGATATCATGGTACCATGGGGATTGGGGATCAACCAAGACACATACACGATTTGATTCAGCGTTCTCGTAAGCGGGAGCATGAAGTTTCTCAACTAAGAATTCATATTGCGTAGACTCATGAGGAATCTCTAAGAGGGAGCCAATTGTGGCCATTGCATCGGTAGCCTTGTTCTGCAAGTGTGGTACTTGTGTTATGTGCAAGTGGAGAAAATATTCTTTCATCTTGTCAACCATCTGCTTATATGGAATCAATTTGTCATCATTGGATTGATACTCATCCAGGACTTGTTTGATGATGAGTTGGGAATCGCCAAAGACATGTATATCTATGATGTTCCATTCTATAGGCATGCAGAGCCCTGCAATTAGTGCCTCATATTCTTCAATGTTGTTCATGCAGAGAAATCCCAATTTGAATGATATAGGGATGTAGTAACCTAGAGGTGTGACAAAAAGTATTCATACCCCTCCACCATGAGCTGTGTAGGATCCATCAAAGTAGAGTTGCCAAGTAGGTTGCTCTTCTATCATGCACAAATGTTCATCTAGAAGTTCTGTGATCAAAGGATATGCATCCACCAATGGTGCCTCTACTAGCTGATCTGCAATGACATGCCCTTTAATCACTTTTTGGTCTACATATTGAATATCAAACTCTCTTAACAGCATAACCCATTTTTCCACTCATCCTGTGAGAGTAGTCTTGGAGAGTAGGTACTTGAGAGGGTCCACTTTTGAAATGAGCTTGGTTGTATGACTAAGCATATAGTGGTGAAGTTTTTGAGTGGTGAAGACCACTGCCAGACATTCTTTTTCCATAGGGGAATAATTAAGCTCATAACCCACTAAGGTCTTACTAATGTAATAAATGGCTCTTTCTTTGCTTTCATCATCCAACTAAGCAAGGATTGACCCCAGGGCTGTTGTAGTAGTATAAATATACAAGATGAGTGGTCAGTCAGGTATAGGTGGTACCAAGATGGGTGGATTAGAAAAGTATCCTTTGATCTTGTCAAAAATTTTCTGACATTGAGGATCCCATTTGAAAGTGTTATCTTTCTGCAGGAGATGAGTAAATGGTTGACACTTGTCTACTAGTTGAGAGATAAAATGACACACGTATTGTGACTTTCCTTGGAGGTTGCATAGTTTTTAGAGTGTTTTTTGTGGAGGCATATCTATGATAGCTTGCACCTTCTTTGGATCTATTTCAATGCCTCTTCTAGATATGATGAACCCAAGGAGTTTGTCTGATGTGACCCTGAAGACACACTTCTTAGGGTTGAGCATTAGGCAGTAGTGTTCAATCCTATCAAAGACGCATTCCAAAAAATCTAGGTGATCTTCCCTTTCTACTAATTTTGCCAAGATATCATCTACATAGTCTTCAAGAATCTTGTGAATCATGTCATGAAAAATGATAGACATGGCCCCTTGATAGGTTTCCCTAGTGTTCTTCAAGATAAATGGCATCATATTATAGCAGGAGGTGCCCTAGGGGGTTGTGAATTCTATCTTGTACTGATCTTCTTTGGCAATATGGATATGATTATATCTAGAAAACCTGTCCATGAGTGACAACATCTCATGTCCTACTGTGAGATCTACTATCATGTCTATGTTTGGTAGTGGGAAATTGTCCTTGGGACATTCCTTGTTGAGATCTTGGAAGTTTATACATATCCTAATTTATTTATCATGTTTAGACACTAGCACCATGTTAGAAATCTAGTCAGAGTAGTCAATAGCGCATATGATCTTGGCCTGGATTAACTTCTCTAGCTCTTCTTTGACAAGTAGTGCCACTTTAGGGTGCATCTTTCTGATCTTTGGTTTGACAGGTTTGATGTTTAGGTCCACTGCTAGATGGTGAACCACCAAGTTGGGGTCTAATCCCGACATGTGGGAGTAATACCATGCAAGCTTATTTATGGATTCCTTCAAGAGAGAGACAAGATCTCATTCTTCTGCTTCCATTAGAGATGCTGCTATGTATGTGATGGCAGGATTCTATTTGGTGCCTAGGTTCACAAGTTTTGTTTCTTTGATGAGAATCAATGACTGTTAAGGCCTGTAATCACAGATTAGAGGAAGAGGAGAATCTTCATCCTTTGGCACCTCAAAGAGGTTTTCATTAGCGAATATGCCCATTGTTTTTACTATTTTATGATAAGATAGTGCCCCAGAGGGGTTTTCACTAGGGGATCAATTTTTCTCTTTTTTATTTTTGTTTTCTTCATTTTTACGGCTGAAGTTATCCTCTTCCCCAAAGTATGCCTTTGGATCCAGCTTATAGACATGTTATGAATCTTTCCCCCACTCATTGCTCTGTTCATTTGCTCCCATAAATATTAGGAGTGCATCCTCACTTTGGAACTTGTCAATGTGTACGAAACTTGGTTGGTCCTAGTCTATGAGTTTAGGATGGCAGAGGGGAAGGTCAATGAAGAGAATGGAAAGTTGGCATAGGACAAAATTTCCTAGGAAGGTTGCATCGTCAAAGAAATTGTTGTAGGCTCTCACAACTTTCTCTTTTGGGACATTTTTGATGTCAATGATTTCACCCAGGGAGGATGAGAGGCATAGATGTTCTCATTGGTGCCCCCATTCATGTCAGACTCCATGCCAAGGCCTAGGTGCCTTTCTCACTGGGTAGGTACAATAGGATCCTTCATTCCTTTCTCTTCATAACCAAGGCCATCTCCTTTGTAGCTCCATTTTTCTGTCACCACCTTGTGAGATACAAGGTACTCACCTTTGAAGTAATTGAGGTGACTTGTGTCCTTGGGTGGTGGATCCTTATAGAGCCATTGGTTGATGTTTGGTGTCACTTCCTGGCTATTCAAAATACCATTTGAGATAAAAGTGGTAGGACCCAATTTTAGCGGCTTGGTTGTTTTCAGTTTTTTCTTTCTTGGATTAGGTTGGCGACCTTGAGTGTGTGGATCAATTGGGAGTGCTCCAACTGTGAAGGCATCAAATAAACTATACTAGGCACAATCTTTGTTGTTAATCTTGACCATGGAAAGGGTGGAAGAGAAGATTGTTTCTGGGTCTAAATGGGTTTGAGATGAACTGGTGACAAAGGTGCCAATGTCGACCCTGTGACAGTGATTGGAATGTGGGAAGGAGGTTTCCAATACATTGTAGTATGTGAAGGGCTTGGAATCTGAGCGGATGGTGATCTCAGTGCCATTGTATGGAAATTTGATGCACTGATGGTAGGTGGGGGGGATGGCCTGCATAGAATGAATCCATGGGCATCCAAGGAGGATGTTGAAGGGAAGGTCAATATCAACAACATGACATACTGTATCCTGGATAATAGGGCCCACTTTGATGGGTAATGAAATGGTGCCTTTAGAAGTGTGGTCTAGATTTTCATATGCTTTGATTGTTATGACATCATTTGTTATATCAGCTTTAGTGCAACCCAACTATTTTATGAATTTCAACGTACATAGATTTAGGGCTGAACCATTATCTATCATGACCCATTTGATGGAAAAATATTTAACCATGACAGCAATATGGAGTGGAATATTATGATTGGGTTATTTTGAGGGTATGTCTGTTGGTTTAAAGGAGACCCAACAAGATGCAGACAAGTGTCTGACAAGGCTCTAGAATTTAGTGAGATTGATGTCACTGGGAACACAGGATTCTTGTAGGGCTTTATTGAGGATCTCTTGATAGATAGGTGAGGTGTGGAGGAGATCCAAGATGGAAATTTGGGTAGGAGTATTCCCTAGGTGTTCCAAAATGTTGTATTGGGTACCAGCATACAGAATGGTACTCACACCTGCAACTATTATTTGGCCTCAACGAGTGGTGCCTACGCATTGATTATCGACACCCTTGACATGTATGACATTTATTAAGGACTAGACTTGGGATATGCAGCTGATGAGATTATCTTAGTTGATATATGCATTTATATAATCTTTTCTATTGATATTTTCTCCTTCTTTACCCTTCCCCTAGTCAGAGGATTGAGTAGGATTGCTTGGGCCTTTACCTGAGGTGTGTTCAGGAAATGCATTTTGATAGATTTTAAGGCTCGCATTTGGCAATGGTTGGGTAGGAGAGTCCACTTTGATCTCTTTGTGGTCAATGAGATCTTGGATGTAATGTTTTATTTTCATGCATTTGAGGGTGGTGTGTCCCTTAACACGATGTTAATCACAGTACTCATTATCTTTATACCAAGCAGGCTTAGGTGTTGAGTCATCAAATGGATGTGTTTTTGGGTACACAACTTTATTGGCTTGGACCATTTTGTGGAAGATGACATCTATGGGTTCACCTTAGGGGGTAAACGTGTGTTGTGATGAGTTCTAAGCATGAAGCATTTGTTATCCATGTGGGACTGATATAGAATTTGTTTGGTTCATAGGACCTTGATAGTTAGGTTTATATGACATCCCTAGAGGGGGATAGATAGTCGCACCTTGAGGGCGTATGTTTTGCTGGTATGTTGGTTGGGGATATGTAGGATCGGGATGTTGATACATTGGAGGAGGTTGAGGGTATACTGGCTGTGCTTGTTGATAAGTTTGGGTAGGTACATTGGGATTGGCTACCACAACCTAAATGTGTTTGGTGTTAGTGACTCCATCAGTTACTGCATTCTTATTCTTGTTCCAGTATTGTGATCGATCATTATTATGATTGTCAGGCTGGGATTCTTTGAGGTGCTTGATGGAACCATCCTCTATGAGACCTCGCTCAAGATCCATGCCTTTGATTCTGATGTCTTGATAAGTTTGTATGCAATTCATGTGCATGTGATAGGCAAGTTTAGGATGGAGGTTGTTAATGAATATTTTGATAAGATGTTTCTTAGGGGGTTGATAGGACAACCTTGTAGTGAGCCCTTGCTAGCATAGAAGTTAATCAGCTAGGCTCTCTCCTCCCTTTTGTTTGGAATTGCATAGGTCAAGGAGTGAGAGTTCATTTTTGATGTTATGTGCATATTGGGCCACAAACTTTTCAAATAGTTTAGCAAAAGTAGAGACTGTGTCGTAGGGGATTTTTTAGAACCACTCAAGAGTCGTTCCTCCTAAGCTCTTGGGAAATAGTCTCATGAGGAAACTATCACTATAGGCCACTTCTTGACATGCCATGTAGAATTCTTTCACATGGCTCATAGGATCTCTCTTCCCCTGATATTTATCAAATTTGGGTGTCTCAAAGTTCTTGGGGAAGGGTATAGAAGTTATAGATCAATCAAATAGGTAAGGACACACCTCTTCAAACTTGAATGTTTTAGCCTTGGTCTCTATTTTTAGCTCTTTGAGAGCGTTCTTCATTTCCTCCCATTAATGATAGATTTGTGGTGGAGGACTATTAACCCTGATTGCATTGGTTCCATGAATCTGATATGGATCAAATGGAAAATATGGGGGATTCTATGGGGGATATTATGGTGTTTGATATGACGGTTTTTGGTCATTGTATATGGGATATTGTGGTGGGAGCTACGGCTAAGGGGAATATTATAGTGGAGGAGGTGGCGGTGCTTGATAGGGTTGTTGCAACTACTAGAAGTATGTGTGTATTTGCTAAGGTGTTGGATAGGTGGGATGAGCTTGTTGCACACTTGCATAGGGTGGAGGATAGGTGTTTTGTGGCAGAATTCCCCTAGTGGTTGTAGCGAGGTAATTGGTGTTACTAGGAACACTGAATTGCTATGGAGGTTGAATGGTTTGTGATGCAGTGAAAGATGGCATGGCTAGATAGTTGACAGAATGAGTTTGTTGTTGTTGCGTGGGTTGGATGAAAGGATTAGCAAACTATTGTAGTGATTGTGCCATGAAAGGATTTGCCCCCTGCGTTTGTAGTTGCAGCTATTGGGTAGTTTTGATGATGGGTTATGTAGCTGCAAAGGGATTTCTTTGTGCTTAAGATGTGAATGGGTTGGTAATTTTTTGTTACGGTTGTTGTTGTTGGGATGGTTGCTGGATAGATTTTTGTTGTTTTTGGATTGGTTGTTGTTGTTGGATAGGTTGGATGGGAATTTGGGGTATGGTGAAGAGATTGGTAGATGTTTGTGACATGGGAGGATTTGGGTTGAATTGCGTTTGAGGCAGAACTACTGGCATATGTTGCGGTTGCATTGCTAGTGGAGCAGGGAAGGTGGACCCTTGTAGAAATAAGGGTTGGTTATAAGTGTTGGTAGGTGGCATGCCTATGGTGAAGTGTGTTTTCTACTGTGAGTATGTAGTGGAAGAAAAATGTGGAATATGCATGGAGATTTGGGTGCTTTGATGTTGCAAAATAGGTGGTGTATTTTGAATGGGCTGAGTGGGGATAGGTGGAATGGTGGTTTGCTAAGTGCTGGCTGGTGGTGGTGGAAATTGTGCTATAAATGTTGGGAATGTTTGGAAAATTGGAGCAGCTGTGAACTAAGGAGGTGCTTGCATAGCGATAGGGGTTATTACTTGTGCTGATGATGTTGGATCAAGAGGCGGGGATCCTAAGGTAGATGAAGATGTCATGTGCATGATGGAGGGTGGGATGGAAGGTTGGACTACTTGTGTGATAAGAGTTCCCACCTGTAGGGCTTGCTGAAGTGGATTAAAAACTTTGTTTCTAGTGGGATGAGGATGTTCCCCTGGAAGTGCCATAGGTCATGTGATAATTGTGGGTATAATCCAAGGCAGGAGTTGAAGTCCTTGTTGCTGAATGTCCAAGAGTACCTGATTGTCATTACATCCCCTCATGGAATTCACTATGTGGACATGTCCTAGATGATTGATAAATTTTTGTATGGTACTCATGGTGGTAGTCTCATTAGTATCTACCCAGATGTGCTCAATTTGTTTGTTGGGCTGAGGTACATTGGTATCCATGGCATTAGTGTTGTCAATCGTGGGATTAGATGAACTAGCAGAAATATTAGGGTCCATGTTCTTCCTCTTCTTAGTGGCTCGTGTAATAGGTGGAATGAAATGAATACCTTAAGGGAATATGAGATGCAAGATGTAATGCAAGGATGTGCCTAGGAAGCTAAGGATGATGGTTCTAGGATTAGGATGCATCTAGGATGATGAATATGCTCCTAAGGACTAAGGATGACTTGATGTATGAAAGGATTAAGGATTGCTTTCCCTAGTGTAAGATCAAGTGGATTGTGATTGTCTACCTAAGATAGACTTGTGGTCTTTGGTGGACAAGATTCTTTGTCAATGTGAACCAACCTTTTGATCAAGGTGATGAGGTTGCAAAGGCAAAGGGAGTTATCCTAATTAGTTTAAGGACAATCAAGGATAGGGTTTGATTAAGATGTAGGTTCTAAGAAACTCAAAAGGGGATGCAATACCAAGTGAAGGATGTGATTAAGATGCCTTGGATGATGATTAGGATGATGCTAGGTTGACTAGGATTGGATTGGATTATGTTGGACTATGCTAGGATGAGTGTGTGATGTGCTTCTAAAGATGACAACCTAAGGGAGGTCCTAGAAATGCAAGCTAAGTGAGCTTAAGAAGAGGAAGAGTGTGTGTTTGTTGTGGGAGACCAGCTAGTCATATTGTTCAAATCCAACAAAAGAAGCATTTAGATGATATTTTCCCATGATGCAAGAAACCTTGTTGTTGTATATCACTTTGTCAAATTATTCTCATTTATGATTTTCTTGCTTGATGGAGTCAACTATGTGTTGGTACTTGGTAGCCTCTCAGGTTGTATTCTTTTGTTCTTTGTATATGGGAGGCAATGGATTTTTTACCTTCTTGTGTTTCTTGGAATCAGTCATGTCCTATAGTGAAAGGTTTTGATTTCGGATGAGCAATTGGAGTTCTTAGGACATATCTCATAAAAGGTCAAAGTTTCAAGATGTTGGCAAATTTTTGAATCTTACGAAAGTCTAAAAAAGGACGTTGTTTTTGATGATCTAGCAAAGGCTTGATTTCTTTTTTATTTTCAATAGGTTTTTTCCATGGAAAGAACCAATTTCAAGACAATCAAATAAGAAAATAACATGTATAGGTCAGAAAACAATCTGACAAGGGACAAAGCAACCTTGAAGGATACAAGCAAGTGACAAATTTTATTTGTTGGGTATTCCGTTTGTGTTTTGAATTTGTCAATTTTCTTAAAACACTTCAAGCACAATTCTACCTAAGTAGTTGGCTTTGCATGAGATATTAGAGGCCCATTGCTTGGTAGTCCTTCAGCTCACACAACACTGTCACCCCCGAAAGGGCACCCATGTTTTTGCCTTTTTCTAGGTATTGTTTTCATGCTATGAAGATCTCTTTCGCAACACAATACCTTAGGATACATATGATGGGGATCTTGGGAGGAGATTTTTCCCTCCCCTCACACTATAATAAATCACCGTTTAGAGGTGAATCAGGTAGCTTCTATGCTTAGAGTGTTTAGCAAGTGTCTCCCTTCGATTGTATCATCTATGTTCACGCTAGCACAATTTAGGCATATAGCCCCATAGAGTGTCTTGACAAAAGTGGTCATGTAAATGTGATTGAGATCGCGAGGCTGCACTTAAGTTAGATGAGAGCTGAGTATAAGCTCAAATGTCAATCAAATCCTGAGGCTTTAACCCCAAAGAGTAAATTTGATTAACATGAGTTGGAGTGGTGTGGCTTACACCTCGTTCTCACATTGGTCATTTCAAAGAGATTTTTCCCTCAACCGGAATGCCCATCTAAAGGATTAACTTGAAAAGAAAATTGGATTGGCGACAAAAAGGAGTCTGGATTTTTTATTTTCAAACAAGGGGAAAAGAGCATACTCTCCTATCCAGTATCATTTTCTCCACAGACACGCAAGACACGCTTAGTTTATTCCTAAAGATTTAATTGTTTAACACAAAGAAAATGTGTCTAAGTATTTTATCTTCCCAAAAGGGAAGAGAGCATAATCACCCAACACTCACTTTGGATTAGACAAAAATATCTATCTAATTAGTCTATGTTCCTAGAAAATGCTAACAAGCACGGTTGTTTAGTTGATTGAAATTGAGGCAAAGTGCAAGACAAATAGTGAGTAATCTTTCAAGTTTATGTCTTTGGCAAGCGGTGCTGCAACGTAACTAGTTAGTAGTTTCAAAATTTTAATCTTTGATAAGCGTTATCACAAACTGCTCAAAATTTCTTAGCAAAATGATCAATAAAACCTTGTTAGAATGCAGATGCCGATTCAGGGCGCAAACACTGGTTTTGTGTTTTAGCTTAGAAATGACAGAATGCAGGAAAATAAACCAGAAAACATAGAAATTTAGAAAACTATTATACCAGCCAAAGACGTTGATTTATGAATCAAAGATGCTGATTATTGGTTTTTCTAAACTGGTGTTTGCGCAAATGCCAAAACATGGACCAACATTTTTGCAGATGCTGATGTATCTACAAGTTCACAAAACACAACAAAAATAGCAAAAAGTGTTATTGTTCCTTCTTTCTTATTCTTTAATTTGATCAAATTTAGCCATTTTTGAGATTACCCAAACCTTTAAAAACTAGTGTTCTTTAAGAAGTTATCAAGATTCGTTCCCTTAGTAAAGTCTTGACATTATAACTACTTGTAAAATTGATCTCTTCTAAAAAATAGAATGCTTAAATACCAAAAAATAGTGGGAAAGACAATAGATCTTAACAAATGAAAAAGATATATTAGTAAAAATCTCAAATTCAAAAGTGTTAGGTGTAGACACTGATTCAAGGCCCAGACACCGAATGACAGTCTAGAGAGAACCGACGTTTGCACAAATGCCTCTGTGTGAAACGCAGACGCTGATCCGCGTGTTTGGTGAAATTTGGAAAGAAAAAGACAAGAAATTAGAAGGGTTTTAAGGACGTGGGTCCCATCGGGTGTGCCAAAATATGTACGGTGAAATCTATAATCTGTTGGGAGCAAGCTCAAACATGAGAAGTTAGTGGGTTAGCACATATGATTCATGAAATGAACAAAGAAACTAACAAGACAACATCATAACATTAGATAGAACTAAAACAAGCTATTTGCACCCTATTTTTACTTGTTTGATTTGTTCTTTTTAGATTAAATGTACATGTGATCTCTCGAACACAAATGAGATGGATCCCCAATGCAATGCAATTCATGAGTGCAATATTGGAAACTATGAAGAAATTCAAGAACTAGTATGAGGAACTAGTCTCAAATTCTCCAAAAGATGATCTTAAACTATGAAATTGATATGTAACATGCAAGGTAACAACTATGATTCATTTTAACCAAAGAAACCTAGCATGTAATATCTATGTGATTTAAACAAGAAACTAAGAGAAAACAACTATGAAATCTAGAGCTATGTTAGCATGATAACAATGAAAATATAAGAGATGATAATACAAGAGGAGAAGGCCTCTATTTATAGATTTTTGGGATAGAAGAGGAGGGGTTGAATGAGGTGGCATCTATGTGGCATCTGTTAGTAATAACTAAGAGGGGAGGTGAATCAGTGGCCTCAAAAATTTATCCTTTAATCACTAACCACCAATCAAATACATCTCAGATTATTAAGTCCCTACAAGATGCATGCCATGAAATACTTATAATAATTAATTGTCTGTCGGTTT
>MU227567.1:1712106-1730458 GCA_018584345.1 Thuja plicata
AAACTATTTATCGATACTCAGTAAATATGCAGAGTATACCAATCAATCCAGAAATGCATATGTGAAATGTAAAATAGTAAAGTAATAAACCATACACACATAACACATGGATTTTAACGTGGAAACCGTGTTAAGGGAAAAACCACAGGGACCGGTACCCCAAATTTTCACTCTTCTGAAGTGAGCCCTGTTAGGAGCCAACCCTATTATAGATTACAAACACAATGTTAGGTGTGACCTTGTTAGAGGATTTTATACATAGAGGTTGTCACTTAGTATTGGGCATCTATTTGCTACCATCCTTGAATCAACCTCCTTCTTAGACTGTCAATAGGCTTTAGGCAAATCTTGCTACCATCCTTGAATCAACCTTCTTCTTAGGCTATCAATAGGCTTTATGAAATTTCAATGCTACTTTCATGAATCAACCTTTTTGGCACTCCTTGGGATGTACCTCAATATATAGAAGACTGTTAAGTCCTACTCTGTTAAGAGACTTGATGCTTCAATTGTTAAAGTGAAACACTATGACCTATTTTTAATGCAACTTGAATTGTAGATTTTTAGATCTATTTAAGTACATTACCTCTCTAATCAATGTATCAATTCAATTCTTTGTGCTTTACTGTTCGTTGGTGTCTGCAGAATTCTTTAGCTCTCCTTCAGCTTGATTGATTAGGACTGTATGAAGTTCTTCTTCATCAGTTTCTCTTCAGCATCCTCTTTCTATTCACTCCCCTTCCTATGTATGTGATTATGGAAATGAATTACACTTGTCTCTTATATAGACATGATATTCCTTCATTCTTGATTCTTGATTCTTGGCGTGAAAAATAATCCAGCCAATTTGATTTACAATTTTAACTCATGATTTATCTCATAGTTATCTTCTTGCCAACTGTACAAATCTTCTTTAAATCAATTACTTAACTCTGGGTGAATTAAAAAAATAAAACAACCAGTTAAGTCTATCCTTAAGCACTGTCAGCTAGATATTTTGTCATTTTCTGAACTCTCTATTATGTCGGTCAACTCTGCAGTTAGTCATCAGTGATAACTACCAGTTTCATCGGTGTGACTCTAGTCAGCTTCGAGATCTCCATCCATTGAGAATCATTGGAGTTTGCTTCATTGGGAAACACTATCTTCTGCTCATCAGGTATCACTATGACTTTTTCTTTGCTTTTACCGATGGTGTGCACTCCGTCGGTATTGTATATCACTTAGTGAATACTTGACTTTTATGCATTGCTGAAAGCATAATCTCTGTTCCATTGATTCTCTGAAGTCTTTGGCATTATGTACATGACCGTACAGATGAAATCAAGTTGACATCAATGACAATACAAACCATTAACTGATTTAATGTCTTGCATCATCTTCAACTTAACATTATCAAACAATTAATCAGTTACATGTCATCAGCATCCACATAAGAGCCACATAAGGGACACATAGGGTTGAAGGGATGGCTAATTTGAAGTCAAATATAGCAATAAATATTGAGTGGCTCAAGAATTCCAAGTGGGGGACAAAGGAGTAAATTTCCTTAAAGAGGAATGGTTGCCCATTTTGGAGAGAATTCTCACATGTGGGTGAGCATTCCATTAGCCTTAAAAGGGTTAGTAATCACCTCTTTAAGTATAATCAAAGGGTGATTAGGTAGGGAACTATGCTTAGGAAATGAGGTGATGGGAGTAGAGTAGGAATAGGGTAGGCTTAGGGAAGGCTTAGGGTAGGTCTCTAGATTGGATTAATAGGTTTCTAGCTAGGGTTTAGATTATAATTCAAATTAGATTTGAATAAATCATAGTTTAGAAGAATTAGAAATATAGGAATGTTAATAAATATAAATTTATTAAAAAGGGGAATTTTAATGTGAGACAAATGTATTTAAATAAAATACATTAGAATAGTATTTGATCATTGATAAATACCAACTATGAAACTATTTAATTGATTAAATTAAATAGTTAGATGAAAATGGGAATTTAATATTAATAATAATATTTATATTTTTGGATGTCTACAAATATAATTATTTAATTAATTTCAATAAGGTAGGGAATAATTAAATAATGTTAATTATTTAATTACTTTATAGGTGAATAATTAATGAATTATTAAGAAATTAATTAAAATCACTTAATTAGGAATTTATAGAGAAATAATGATTTTGAATTTAGAATATAGTGGAAAGACGCCAATTAATTTAAATAATAAAGATTATTTTATAATTGAAGAAGAATGTTAGCAAACTTATTGCATTAAAGTTGTTAGAGTTTTTCTTGTAGAATCTCAATATAGCAATTGTGCTTGACTCTTAGATTCCCAACTTTTGATTCATACAAGTAAAAGTCTAATTGATGAGGATTTATCCTCCTTTTTTGAGCTCCATAGCCTCAGGTGGGTGTACCTTCTACAAGTTACTACTTCTCAGTAAAACTTATTAGTGGATCAAGGGTTATACTGATTTACTCTTGTCTTTTACTGCAACAACTAACAAAACATTTTGCAAATGAATATGACCAATCTAATATAGAGTTTAAAAATATAGACCATGAACGTGACAAGGGAAAATAATAGTGAAATAAGGATTCTCATCTTTCTTCTATTTGAGTTCTAGATTCAGGCAGGCTGACCTAAGGATTCTCTCTCCAAGGAATTAAAAAAATGAATTATACTCTTCAATACAATTGATAAGAATCTATGTTCTTAATAATAGAAATGTAAAGGACAAAATCCCTCAATAACCTTGGAACAAACATGGGCAGAGGAGGAGGAGAGCGAGTAGCTAGAGGAAATTCAAATTCTTCTTCGAGCGAGAAACTTGCTACTGGAGGATCTTAGGCAAATACAGTGGTAGGCGTCAAGAATTCCAAGGGAGGTGAGAAGGAGGCAGAAGGAAACAAAGAACTAGATCGGAATTGGTCTTGAGAAGGTGGGAAAAGGGGCTTTTCGAATCATGATATGTGCATGAAAGATGCCTCTAGAAATGTTCAGAGATCTCCCGCGCCAGAGATTCAGAAAAAGGAAAAAGATGTAGCAATGGAGGGCTCCACAAAAAAGAATAAGGGGGACAACTCTCTTCCAAGTTTCCATAACTGAGAAGAAGATCCAAAGGCAAGGAAAGTTGTCAGTAAGTCTTCTACTGGTCAAACTTTCTTTTAAAATGCTGCTAAAGGTAGTTGGACTTCTCTTTTTGGTGTGAAACCTGCTAGGAAATCCTCTTTCCCCCTTGTTGACAACACGTCTAATCTTGAGAAGGGATTATTCAGCATTTCTCTTCTTGATTCTCTGGTCGATCATACAGTTGCTTCTATAAAAAATATGCTTATAGGAAAGTTCATGGGCCCAAGACCTAACATAGATGCAGTAAGGTTTTTTTTTGTAAGGAAATGGAAGCTTAAGGGTCAATTCTACATAGCTACCTTGCCAAAAGGTTTTTTCACTTTCGAGTTCTCTAGCTCTGAAGACCTCTCTGATGTTTTGTGTGAAGGTCCTTGGATGTTCGTTAAATTGTCCCTGGCTCTTCAGAAATGGGGAGCTAAACTTGATCTTAATATGGATATGTTTGAATCAGCCCCAGTGTGGGTTCGATTCCAGGGTCTCCCACTTGAATATTGGCATGAAGATGTCTTTTCGGGATTGGCCAGCTCATTTGGGGAGCTTCTATCAATTGATCCAATGACAGCTGCAAAAATAAGACTAGTGTATGATAGAGTCTGTGTCAACATAAACCAAAAGGTAGACCTCCCGGAAGTTATTACTATTAATTCCAAACTAGGAACTCATATTCAAGTGGTGGAGTTTGAGTCCCTCCCCTTTGCCTATTTCACTTGTAAAAAATATGGGCAGTGGGAAAAATAATGCCCACTAAAACCTTCTATTAAGCCTAAAAAGAAAGAACCAAGAGCTGAATGGAGAGAGAAAAATGGATCTTCCTCTTCTCTTCCAAATCCTCCTAAATCTTTAGAGGAAGATAAAACACAAGAAGATCAGACTGTCAATCCAAATAATCAGTCAGTAGGAGACAACAATTAGGATATAGTAAAAAAGGATCAATCCTAAAATTTGGAGTAGGAAAATCCAAATGTCACAGAACAAGAGAAAAAAGTGGAAAATGACACCATTTTTGCATCTTTTAGTCCTTTGATCGGGAATAGGGAGAAGGATTCTCAGTCGCAAACTGCTCCTTAGGAAGGATGTATTGAAAAGGAGTCACTAGGCCCAACAATAGATGTGCAAAAAGAGAATGGCTTCTCCTCTGCCTCCACAAGGATAGGAGATAATGTATTGGATAAATTGGAACTTTCCCCCTCCATGATTGAACAGATGATCTCCACTGTTAATGGTAACAGTAGAAAATACTAGTCTAAAGTTAGTGAGGAGGACATTCAAAAAGATAGCTTTGATGAATTCTCCCCTATCTCAAAAATGTAAGAGTCTCCATGGTCTGAGGTGAAAAATAACAAGAAAATAAAAAAACCCTCTAAGAAGGGAGGCCTGAACCTAAAAGATCCTGAATCAGGGAAAAAGGTAGATATTACTCCTTCGGGGGGAGTCTAGACTAGAAGGAAGAAAGCAAATGTTGGATCAGCTCAGGTGGGAAGAGGTAGACCTTCTCATAAAGCTATGAGAGAGTTAGAAGAAAAATAGAGTATTGTAGATGGTAAACAATCTACTATCCTTGAGATTTGTTCCCCAACCCTTTAAATGAATATCATATCATGGAATATTAGAGGTCTTAATAGTCCTCATAAACAAGATGTTCTCAGAAATATTTTTAGAGATATAAAACGTGATATCATTCTCATCCAGGAAACAAAAATGACTAGAGAGAAAGTTGAAAAAATTAACCCTTTCAAGAATGGTAGTAGTATTGGCAGTGACTCTGATGGTGCTTCCGGAGGAGTTGTTATTTTCTAGAACAACTCTATTGTTAAGTGTATGAATCTTCATGTCAAGAAGAACATAATCCTCATCCATACTAAACACCTTAAAGCAGATTGCTATTGGATCTTGATGAATATCTATGCTCCCAATACAAAAAGTGGCAGGCTCAGATTTTGGAAAAGATTAAAAGAAATCAGAAATCATTTCTAGACCCTCAGCTAGATGGTTATGGGAGACTTCAATACCCCTTTTCTGGTAGATGATAAAATGGGTGGAGCCCTCTCTCAAGTTGATAGTAGAATGGATCTCATGGAGTATATTAATGACCAATATTTCATTGATATGGAGCTAGAAGGGATTTCCTATACTTGGTCAAACAGAAGAAATAGTGATGATCTCATTTAGGTGAAACTTGACAGAACCCTCCTCTCTCTTGATTGGCTCTCTAAGTTTTCATGCTCTTTATCTTATTCTATTAGGATTGGATCTGATCATTTCCCTATCATTTTATATGCTAACATTCTGAATGGAAAAAATAATACCCCGTTTCATTTTGAGAAGATGTGGTTAGCCCACCCTAATCTGAAGAATTGTATCTCTAACTGGTGGAATTATAAAAGGAAGTGCCATGTATAGAATAGCTAAAAATTTGAGTAATGTCAAGATAAATGTTAAAATTTGGAACAAGGAAGTCTTTGGAGATATCTTCAAGGCTAAAAGTATTAAACAGGAAGAGATCAAGGTTATTCAAGAGACTATTCAAAAAAAGGGTTTCTCTGAGGAGCATAGAAGAACTGAGAATGTGCTGGTGGCTGAGTATCATAATATTATTTCTAAAGAGGAGTCTTTTTGGAGGCAAAGATCAAGAGCCCTGTGGCTTAAAGATGGTGACAGAAATACTAGATTCTTCCACATGACAGCCATAAAACATAAAGGTACTAACAAAATTTCCTCCCTTATTGTGAATAATAAGACTCTGGTTAAGGAAGAAGACATAAGAAAGGAAATGCTTCAGTCTTTCTCTCTCCTCCTATCCAAAGAAGATAATCTTGATTCTCAGAATCAACATGAAATTCTCTCTATTATTCCCTTATTGATAGACAGAGATACCAATTCTAGACTCAAATCTATTCCTAATGATAAGGAAATTAGAGATGCTATTTTCTCCTTTGAAGGTGATAAATCTCTGGGCCCTGATGGCTTTCCCCTATTCTTCTTCTAGCAGTTCTGGGAGATCATAGGTCAAGATGTTCTTCATGCTATCAAAGAATTTTTTGGTACTAAATCTCTTCTTAGAGAACTCAATGCCACTTTCTTGGTCCTTATTCGTAAAAAACACGGTGCTAATATGGTGGACTCTTTCAGACCCATTAGCCTCTGTAATGGGATTTACAAGATCATAGCCAAAGATATTACTTGTAGACTGCTTTCTTTGCTTCCCTCTATAATCTCACCTCAGCCGAATGGATTTGTTCCGAGGAGACAAATCCTTGACTCCATTATGGTAGCTCATGAGAATATTCACTCCCTTGAAGCTGCCAAGAAATAGGGCTTTCTCATGAAATTGGACTTATCTAAAGCCTATTATAGGGTTGACTGGCAGTTTCTCCAAAAAGTCTTAAGCAACTTTGGATTCGATGTAGGGGTCATTAAAATTGTTGATCAGTTGGTCTCCACTATTTCCTCCTCTGAAATTGTTAATGGTGGTTCCTCCAACTTTTTCAAACCTACAAGGGGTCTTAGGAAGGGGGATCCTATATCTCCTATTCTATTTTCTATTTTGGCTGAAGGGCTGGGAAGATACATTTCTAAACTTGTCAATGTTGGAACCATCTCTGGCCTCCAACCTTCCTCGGTCAGGTGCTCCTATTCCCATGAATAATTTGTTGATGATACCTTTTTTATGGGTGAAGCTACTGTTAAAGAAGCTAGGAATCTTAAAAAATCCCTGTCTATCTATACTTCGGCCATGGGTCAACTCATCAATTGGAATAAGAGCTTCATATATTTTATCAATACCCCCTTGAGAGACAGGCTAAGATTTCCAAAATTCTTGGTTGCAGCATTGGTGCTCTTCCCTCTTCCTATTTGGGTCTCCCCCTTTTCTCTAAACCCCCTGACAGTTTCTGGAATCAAATTGTAGATAGATACAACAGGAAGCTAGCAGGATGGAAAGGTGCCCTCCTCAGCAGCTCTGGCAAGCTTCAGCTCTTGAAGTCAACTCTGCAAAATCTTCCTATGTATGCTTTGAGTCTCTTCAAGATTCCTCACAAGTTCACAATGGTGCTTGAAACCATCCAAAAAATATTCTTATGGACTGGTGTTGAATAAAAAAAAAGACTTAGTCTGATTACCTGGGAAAAAATTTTCAAGCCTAAGAGTAAAGGGGGATTGGGGCTAAGACCTATCAAGCTTGTCAATAAGGCCCTTTTGGCCAAGTATTTTTAGAGAATCTTTGGGGATACTAAGCAATGGAATGGCATAATTAAAAGAAAATACCTCTTTAATTCCAATAGTTTGAAGGACCTCTTAAACAATGATGCTAGGGTGAATGGCTCTTACATCTAGAATAGTCTATGCTCCTCCATTGAATTTTTGAGAGAAGGGATAAGGTGGAAACTGGGTGATGGGACCAATATTGACTTTTGGGATGATCCTTGGATCCATGACAACCCCCTTTCTGAAAGAGAAGAATGGAAGGATATTATTATGCAAGATAAAAACACTATTGGTTGTAAAGTCTCTAATTACTGGCTTAATAACTCATGGAAGGATCTTTCTAGACTTGATAGAAGTCTGTCTCCTCTTATGATTGAGTTTCAGCCCTAGTTCAGAGAAGTTAATTATCCTGAAAAAATTATGGTGAACCTTTATGCTAATGGTGAATTCTCGGTGGCCTCTGCCTACTCTCTCTTCTTCTCCAAGGAAGTTAAGCCTCAGTGTGCTACTATCTGGTATAAATTCCTCACTCCAAAGATTAACTTTTTTTTTTGGATTCTTATCTAGAATAATCCCCTTACCATTGATAATCTAGTTAAAAGAGGTTTCTGTCATGTTAATAGATGCTTTCTTTGCAAGGATCAAGCCGAATCCTATGATCATCTTATGCTCCATTGTAGTTTTACTCAGAGAGTTTGGTCCTTGGTTTTTCAAAATTGGAATTTGTGTTGGTTCTTTCCTAACTCTTGGTAGTATTTCATCACTCAGTGGAGATGCCCTTTTGATAATGATCTTGCAAGAAACTTCTGGAATCTTATCCTGCCTCATCGCTACTGGTGTATCTGGAAGGAAAGAAATAATAGAATTTTCAAAGAGAAACATGCCAAACCTGAAATTATCTTCAACATTATGTCCAGAGCTATTAAGGAAAACTTCAGCAATGCTATCATCAATAGCAAGAGCAAGCTCAAGAATTTCCTCCCTGATGTGGATTGGTCTACTTGGAGTTCTCCTCATAACAACTCTCAATCTTGCACTCCTAGAGATTCCTTTGTTTGGACTGCTCCTCCTATTGGCTGGGTTAAAGATAATTATTATGGGGCCTCCAAATGCAACTCGGGTGTTTCTGGGGGTGGTGGAATTATCAGAGATAGTAGTGGAAATTGTTTAGGTTCCATTTCGGTCCCTTTGGGAATTCAGACTAATCATAGGGCAGAGGCCTTGGTGGCCCTCAATACTATCCTGCTGGTGGAAGAACTAGGATTCAAAAGACTCTGGCTTGAAGGTGATTCTTTAAATATTATAAATAATATTAAAGATATCAATACCCCCTCCTGGACAATTAATCACATTATCTCCAAAATCAAAACCATAGCCCAATCCTTTGAGGTGTTCCATATATCTCACAATTATCGTGAGACCAATTAGGTTGTTGATTGCCTTGCCAATATTGGAGCCAAAAGTGAGGGGATTCAAAAATGGATCGGTAACACTATTTGTAATGATGCTGTCACCTCATCTATTAATTATGATAAAATCAGGCACAAGGAAGGAGTCATTAATAGGAGCATTAATGATATTAATTAATTCCTCCCAGATTGGGGTGATATTGAATGTCATGTGAAATAATGCTAAGTACATCTCCAAGATGCAGAATTATTTTCCCATTGTGAAAGCTCAAAATTTAATGTGTGTCGTCATCATCATCAGTAACTATTGCCAGTTTGCACATGTTAATAGGACTGCGAACCAGCTAAACAGCCTTTTTATGCTAAAGAATCATCAAATTGATAGCATTCTCTTGTCTAAACATAAGAAGCATATGAAAAAAGAGTAGGGTGATAGTTTGGCCATGGGTGGTGATCTCAGGAGAGAAGAGCCTGCGAGTGCAAGTGGAAGCAGGATAAGGAAATCTGGAGAATTTTGAAGAAAGACCATGTTCATCAGTTTCTTCAAAGACTCCATGGGTTTGATAATGATGTCTCCAAAGCCTTTGTTGATGGTTGGGATAAGGGCATGGTTAATCTAGATGGAAAGTCCTTTAGCCTTAGCCTCGAGCTCCTGTTGGAAATTACTGGTCTCCCTTTGGATGGTCTGAAGTATTCGAAAGAGATCAAGGTTAGAACTAGAGCTTACAAGAAATTTCCTATCACTGACGAGGAGAGGGCTCTTCTGGTTAAAGGTAAGAAAGACTATGTTGATATGGATAACATTGATAGAATTTAGGGTTCTATTATCAAGGTTATTATGGAATATTTCACTCTTGAGGGGTGTTTTTCTAGGGTCTATAATTATCATTTTTCCCTAGCCAATCACTTAAGACATGATATAATAATCTCTTTCCCATACTTTCTCCTCTATTTTCTCAACCAGAGCATTACTAATTATAGAGTGAATAACTTCCCCATTCTCCATGTTGGGCTCATCCTCCTTATTGCTGATTATGCAAGAGACCACATTCCTGAACCTATCCCTGCCTAGGTCAAAAAAAGGAAGAATTTCGGCTCTCTACCCAGGAATCAGAAACCTAAGAAAGCTCTCTCCATCTCTAAGATATCCTCTTCTAATTCTTTGGATGGTATAAAGAATGCCAAGGTCCCTTGTGATGTCAATGCCTCTATCTCTGTTAAAACTGACTTGGAGCCCTCTGCTAGCCATATCCTATCAGAGCCTGAAGGTGCGAAGATGAATCCCTTGGATAATGAGACTGAGGTTGACAAGAATACCTAGGTGGGTCATAATTTTGTTCCTAATTCCACTACCTAGACCCCTAAGGAGAAGGACCTAGAGGATCCTAAAATCACTAATGCCAAGGATAGCCTTGAGGATGGCCAAGACAATCAGAATAGTGAGGAGAAGCTTAACCTTGCTCTGGAGATTAACAATATTGAAGGTAAAGACACCTCTGAGATTGAGGTTGAGGCTGATGACAACAAAGACAAAGAGGTTGATACTAACCTAAATGATAGTAATGCTGACGACTCAGGGAATAATAGCATTAGGGTTCTGGAAGAGGAAAATCTGGACTCTCAAGACTCCCCTAGCTCTAGGAAGGAGAACAAGAAGGATGAAAGTGAGAGAACCCATGATTGTAATAGGTCCCATTCTCTTCAAGACAACATCAGAAAGATGGTTTTTTAGGTCAAAAGATCAATCATCATGACTCCCCTTGAGATTACTAAAAACAAGTCTATCTACAGTTATAATCTGGACAAATGGGTGCATAATGATTTGGTTGAGCTGAAGAACAGATGTATCAAACTAGAAAATAAGAATTCTGTTATCAAGGAAATGATCGATAATATCAGGAAGGAGTATTCTCTCAATGCTAATGCCAGTGTTCTTGATTACGGTTCTGAATTGGATGATAAAATTAAAAAAGCAGTTGAGATAGCCATGATCCCCATCCATGAGAAGACAAGCAGGAATGAGGGAATGCTAAAATATCTACTTGGCCTGGTTAATACAGGAATGAAGTCTACTTTGGAGAACTTGAACATGCTCAGAAAAATGTTGGAAGGAAACAAAGATGCCCCCATGAGTGACACAATTGACCTGACCGATCCTAGTAAGCAGATGGGACCTGGCACTAGAACTAGGTCTAATACTAAAAAGAAGCACAAGGTTGATGATCAGGACATTTAGAGGCTGAAAGATAATATAAGATCATGCAGACTAAGATAGAGGACTCTGAGGGCTTCCTGAAGACTATGTCTTGATATTGGTGCTGGTGGTCTTTTCTTCTCTATTTTTCTTCTAGCATTTTTTTCTTTTTGTTGTGTAGGTGATTATTGAATATTTCGGATTTGTCCCTTTGCAAGATGCTCCCTTCTTTGGGGCAGCTAGTTGTTCTTTGGGTCTTCATGCTTATCTCTCTTCTCTTTTGTTAAAGGTTTTTGGGGCCCCTTAAAAACTTGTTTTTACCATAATAAAAAATAGAAATGTAAAGGATTATTTAGATTTAAATTTGATGATGAGAGCTACTAATCAAAATCTAGACCAGTGCCTAATCTAGGGCAAAGAGTCAATTGAGATATACATTCACATAAATTAGTTAATTGAAACACACATGAAACTTAGATGGAGTGCCTTACAAACCACCTTATCATTCCCACACCCATGTATAAAATTCCCACACTAATATTTATCCCTCTAAAACTATTTATAAGGTTTACTCCCTCCTTGAAAGAAACTCACAAATACTCTCACAGTTATCTTGTAACCAATATATTTAAAAGCCTTAAAAATTAAATATACAAGAAAATATACATAAATACAAGAAGACATCATTGATGTAAAAAGAGAAAATCCATTCATATTTTATTAAAATATTTCTGCTTCAGTACATTCAGAAAGACAAAAAGCTTGAAACTAGAAAAAATTCAGAAAGCTGCCTTGCAGTTGTGAATTCACCATCATTTATAATATCTTACAAATTTCTATTTATATTTAGCACTAGAAATATTTGAATCCTTAAAGAGAAAGGATGAAAAATTCTTTGAATGGCTAGGCAAAACCTAAAATTACTAAAATACAAAAATATAGTTACATCTTCAGTCGATGGACAAGAAACACTTGAGTAGCTGATTTGAAAAGATTCCAAATTTTTGGCAGTTGGCACCTTTGTCCGCAGATATTCTGGGTAACCTCTTGAGGTTGTTATGAGACCTATTTATCACCAATAAAGGCTAACTTACACTATTCTTTCTGATGATTACCATTCTTGTGCACATTGATCAGGTTCCAGGTGCCACTTCACTCTTCATCTATCACATCTAAGTCGATGGTTGTTGGTTTCTTTTTCTTTGGCTTGGTGATATTATCCCATTGTGTAACTTCATCTTCTGAAGGCAAATTGAAACCTTGTAAGAATTTTAACTACTTTATTTGCCTCTTCCATCTAGCATTAGTAATGGCCTTAACATCTACAATAAACTTTACAAAGTTGGTTTTTGCTTTGAGGGATTCATCTAAGGCCTCGTTGAACCTGTCCATGTCTAGGACACTGTCATCTTTCAGGAATGCCTCTTTATTAGGTAGAAGAGCATAAAATTCCTTCCTCCACTCCTCAATAGATTTTATTTGATCATCTTCTCCCTTGACTATAGGAATAAACTTGTTAAAATATAGGCCAAACATACTGACCCTTGCCTGAATTTGATTGGCTTTTCCCTTGAAGAATGAAAATGTTGTGCCAATTCACTCAATCATTTCCCCTACTTGGAAAAATATCTTTGGGAGATTGGTTTAGAAGAACCTAGGAAAACTCCCAATGCCTAATCAATTTTGGCTTGAAACTAACTCTATCCAAGTCAGTGATCTACTTTTGACCTAATAAGGTCTAGCAAGGTGTGTGATTAGATGGAATAAGTAATTAGTACTAATCCAATCTAGTTTAGTTAGTTTTGGCTTAAATGCTTATTTTTGTTTAGATTAGTGAAAATGAGTCTAAATGTATCCTAGACTTAGAGGAGGAGTGGAAAGTGCCTAAAAAGGCATTAATGATGTGTATTCATCGAGTGAAGAAGGATTGAGGTCCTAAAAGTTAGTTATGGGCATTTATGCAAAAGATCCTAAATGTTGTCATGACAAAATTTTGCAAGATGCTAGTGTCATAAAATGATGGGAGAAGAATCTTAAGATAATCCATGGATCCTTTCCTGAGGTAGAATTATTGTAAGCAAGTTTTTGAAATAGCAATAGAACTCTCATTTTTATTTTCTACAACAGTTGAAGTGTTTTGAGTTAATGAGTGATATGATGGATTGAAATGACAAATCTAATGTTGGATCTATGTTGAGTAGGAAGTTTTAAAAGTTTTTCAATCAGTGATCAATTTGTTTAAAGTAGATTATATTTCTTTTTTAAATTGTTTAGGAACTAGCACAGTTGTTGGGATAGACAAAGTAGTTTTCAAATTCATGGCTCCCCCATAGAATCCAACCATGCGAAACTTCTGGTTGTGGATGAATATGTTAGGGGAGCCTCTGTATAGTGTAAATATTCTAGGAGGAGTTTTGAGGAGTTGAGTAGCTATTTTTAAAGTTATTCCCTAGGCGAGAAATGCCTATCTAGCTAAGTGTGTAACTGAGAAAGAATTGATTACCATTGCAAGGGTATGTTTGGGAGATGAACCAAGCATAGGTCTAGAAAAATTAGGGTCTAATAAAACCTTGTCTATGAGATGAGGTCCTTACCAATCCATCTGGATAGATTTCTAGATATAAATCAGATGAATATAACCAATGCATGAAAATAACCCTATTTGACCTATATTTCAAGACAACAGTGTACGGAGGACTTAGGGAGCTAAAAGATTTAAAATATCTAAGGTCTTGAAAAAGGGTGTCTAAATCCTAAGTTTTTATTTAGGTTTTTTTGAGTGTTTTGAGAAAGAATCTAAAAAAGCCCTCTAGATAGGGATAATTGGGCTACTAGGCATAATAGGACCATAAGAAGTGTGAATTTGGAACTTGTTTTTTTTGAGTTTTAAGACCCATTCAAATTGGATTGATGGGATGTCAAATGGATGTCTTAGTGTTTTACATATCCCTTGCAGCACTGATGAACAAGTTTTGAGAATTTTGAGCTTGGAATCTTCCAAGAAGAGAGTATAGTGACAAGGAGCAATTTCAATGCTGGAAATCCTTCAAGGTTAAGCACAATAGAACTAACTCTTAGAGTGGAGTTAAAATAGTCTTAGGATTGGATACTTGAGACTATTCACATTCTAGAAGAGAAATAGGAATCCTAAGTAGACTAGGACAAGTAGAGTCCTAAGTTGAGAAAGTGCAAAGCAAACCTTGGAGCACTTCCTTCAGATTGGTATCAGAGCATAGCTAATTAGGCTTGTAGTTAATGTTCCAACTAGCAGAGTTAGTAGGAGAGTCAACAATGGTGACCAATGCTGAGCTGGCTAAGCAAGTAGATGATCAAGAAGTGGATAATAGGATACTCTAAGATAGATTGGCTCAATTAGAGAAAAAGGTAGATGAAGTTGATGTGATAGAAGATGAAGTGAAAGATAAGGTTGAAGGGAAAGGTAAGGATATTTCCATCAAAGATGAAGTACCTGAAGAAGACCCTGTCCTTAATAAGGAGACATACTTGAAAGATTTAAAGGCTATGAGAGGAAAATCACTAGAAGGAGTTCCAATCTTTACTGGAAAGATGGAGCCAGAGATAGTCCTAGACTGGAAAACCATTTTGAGTGTGATAGAATCACTGAGGCTCAAAAGGTGAAGGTTGCTAAAGCCAGACTGAGAGGGTCTACACTCACTTGGTGGAAATTCATCCAAGATGAGAGGGAGAAGGAAGGAAAGATGCCCATTTCTTCATGAAAGGCTAAGGTTGTAAAGGTTAGAGATGGTTATATCCCTAAGGATTATGAAATCCAATTTCATAAGAGATGACAAGGTTTGAGATAGGACCTAGATGTAAACTCCTATATTGAAGACTTTCAGAGACTTTGCATGCGATCTAGAGTTGCAAATGATGAGAAGGTCAAGGTAGAAAGATACCTTAATGGACTAAAGTGGACCATACAAGATGAGATGAGTCTTTTGACTCTAGAAACCATTCATAAGTGCCACCAAATTGCCATCAAAGTTGAAAAGAAATTGAGGAAGAAACAAGACTCTAGTACTACCAGAGGTAGAGGTAGGTGAAGAGACACTAGAGGACAGAGAGGTGGATATGGAGGGAGGAGTTTTGAACCAAAGAATCAAGGGGAGAGTAAATTTTTTGAACAACAAGAAGGAAACTCCAATAGAGGGAGTTCAAGTAGAGGAAGGAACTCTAGTGGAAGAGGAAGAAACAACAACCAAGGTAGGGGTAACTACTTTGCTACTATAAAGTGTTACCACTATAACCAGATGGGGAATCCTACATACAAATGTATAGAGAAGGGCACTACTTCTCAAGGAAGTGATAAAAGGGTGAATTATGTCCAAGAAGAGACTAGTGGTGGAAACAAACACCCTGAGGTTCCCTTAGAATAAGAAGGTGAGAATCTTATGATGAGAAGAACTCTTATTAAGGAACCAATAAAAGAAGAGCCTAGTCAAAGGAGATCACTATTTAGGGTGAAATGTAAGATGATGGGGAAAGTGTGTAGATTCATTATAGACTCAAGATATACTAACAATATAGTGTTAGAGGAAGTAGTTAGCAAGTTGAAGATGACAAGAATACCCCACACCAATCCTTACAAAGTCACCTGGCTAAACAAAGGGCAACATGTCCTTGTCAATGAGCAATATTAGGTGGAGTTTTCAATTGGGAGGTATAAGGAAAAATTATTGTGTGATGTACTACCCATGGATTCATTTCAACTACTCCTAGGTAGATAGTGGAAATTTGACATAGTGGAAATTCGACAGAAAGGCCATGCATGATGGTGCAAAGAATTCATAATCTTTCAAGAAGGACAATGTGACATTCAAAATACAGTCACTATTGGAGGATGCAAAAATGAAGTCATATGGCCCCAATGTTCTCAAGGTGAGTGAGAAATAGTTCTTAGAGGCCTTAGAAGAAGGAGAGGGAGTTGGTTTTGCACTGGTGTTGAAACCAAAGGAAGAAAGTACAGATAAAGAAGTCAAGAAGATAGAGTTGCCAAAAGAAGTGCAAGAGCTATTGTAGGAGTATGAAGGCATTTTTAGTAATGGAAAAACATCATCCTACCACCTAAGAGGTCTATAGGCCACAAAATAGACCTAATCCTTGGAGCTACCCTTCCCAATAAGGTTGCATATAAGATGAATCCTCAACAAAATGAGGAGATAGCTAGACAGATTCAAGAACTCCTAAGACAAGGTTTGATTAGGAAAAGAATTAGCCCTTATGATGTACCAACTATCTTAGCCCCTAAAAAGGGAGGAACATGGAGGTTATGTACTGAATCCAGAGAACTAAACATAATAACCATTAGGTATAGGTTCCCTATTCCTAGGATAGAATACCTAATAGACTGTCTAGGTGAAGCAATTTTTTTCACAAAGATTGATTTGAAAAGTGGATACCACCAAATCAGAGTCAATGAGGGGGATGAATAGAAAATAGCCTTCAATACCACAGAAGGATTGTATGATTGGTTTGTCACACCATTTGGTTTATCCAATTTCCTATCCACATTCATGAGACTCATGAATGAAGTCTTAAAATAATACATAGAAAAATTTGTGGTAGTCTACTTGGATGATATAATCATCTATAGTAAGACAAGAGAAGAAATCCTTAAAAATCTACAAACAATCTTCAAGAAGTTGCATGAAGAAAATTTTATGATCAACTTGGAGAAATGTGAGTTCATGAAACAAGATCTGGTGTAGCTTGGATTTGTGTTATCTCAAGGAAACCTAAATATGGATCCTAGAAAGGTGGAAGTCATCATCAACAGGCCTACTCCAAGAACAAGCATTGAGGTAAGAATTTTTCATGGCTTAGCATAGTAATATATAAAGTTTATCAAACAATTCAGTGTAATTTGTGATCCTATGCTTGATACTATCAAGGGTGGGATGAAAAAAAAAAAATTTGAAATGAAAAAGCTAACAATGGATTTGAGTTGTTAAAGAAAAATATTGCTACCCATCCAATCCTGATTTTACCAAGATTTGAAAAGCTATTCATAGTGGAATGTGATGCCAACAATGTAGCCATTGGTGCATTCTTGAGTCAAGAGGGAAGACTAGTGGCCTTTCACTTTGAGAAACTAAGTGAAGCTAAGAAGAAATACTCTTCTTATAACCTAGAGATGTATGCTCTAGTCTAGGCACTGAGAAAGTGGAGGCATTATTTTCTTCCAAAAGAGTTCATAGTCTATTCACAATCAAGCATTAATTTTCTTGAACTCTAAAGATAAACTCATTCACAAGCATATGAAGTGGGTTGTGTTAGGGATTTTTCTTGTATGAACCATAGTGCTTGAAATGACTACTTGAACACTATGCCCTCTAAAACTGATTCAGAGACAAGAAAATCCTAATTGCTAAGGACTGGATAAGGTCCTTCTTCATTTTTGAGCTCCACATATACTCAGGTAGGTTTTACCTCTTAAGATTGTTGTTTACACAGTATTTGTTGATGTAGACACTGATTTGCTATGTATCTTTTGTTAAACCAACCTATGAATCACCTTGCAAATAACCAAGCATAACCAAATGCAAGATATAACCATACAAACCATGGTTGTAAGCATAACAAGAATCAGTGATACAAGGATTTTCATCCTTCTTCCTTTTCTTTATAGGAGGGATAACCTAGTTGATTCACTCTCCAAGGAATCACTATAATGGACACTGTCCTGCTGACATAGGTCCTTATGAGTTCAGTTTATCTGTTCTTAGTAACAAAGTATTTTGTGTGAATTGGTTTTGATATTTTGGAACAACTTAGACAAAGATAGATTATCAGACTATTTTCTGGACCAGTGCCTATTCTTTGGGCTATAGAGTCAAATTAAGCTAAGATATCATAGAAACAAAACACAGTAGATTGCCTTACAACCCACATACAATTCACGTAAGTTGCCTTACAAGTTACCCTGTCACCTCAAAACTATTGTATCAAATCCTTAAACAAAGCAGTATGCTCCTTGAAACTACTTACAAAACTTAGTTCTTTCCTTAAAAGAAACTTGCAAATAATCAAATAGTTACCTTATAACCAGAATGCTTCAGAATACCTTGTAAACTTAACATAGAAAAGCATACACAAAGAATAAAGAGATAGCAATGGAGGAGAGTAAAATTGCACCATATTATTTATATGATCCAACTTTCCATACATGAAAGATTATACAGCTTCAAAGGTAGACAGAAACCAGAATATCTAAATTTTGTGATATATTATCTCCTTTCCAAAATGTTCCAACATCAAAGACCCTTTCAATTACAACTCTTATGCTATATATAGGTTTTTGACCATCTTGGAATCCATTAAGGATGCAACAAGCTTCAGATGGTCACTTGAAAACCTAACCCTAAAGTTACAAGAGAGACAAAAGAAAGAGAGA
>MU227567.1:1743706-1761916 GCA_018584345.1 Thuja plicata
TTAGAATAGCAAGGTACCCCATTACCTCAGTATGCAATACTGGCAACTTATTATATGTATTGACTACAACATCAGCTTTGTCTTTTAGAATCTCAATTCTATGTTGTAGTATGCCTTTCAATGCCTTCGAAGCAATTGCATTTCCTTTTGCTTCATCCACCTTTTGTTCCACAGCCTCTTCTGACTTAGGCTTATCTTCAATCTACATTGGTGGTGGTTGTGCAGGCACATATACTACCTCAGGCTTTTCCTCCAATTCATCTATCAATGTCTTAATCAACTGATCCCTATGGTATAGTTGTATGTGGCACATGTCTCTATCCCTAGACGGTGCACTTGTTTCTTCCAACAGAGTAGTATACCTTTCAGACAAGTTTTTTGTCTTGTCCTCATTCAATTGAGCCCAGTGTGTCATAATTTGGGAGATTTCTAAGTCCCCTGTATTTTGTACTGGCCACACCATCTGATTCCCCACCATATTTTCTTGAATATTCACTAATTGGGGCTTCTGGTCTTTAGGGCTTAAGCTCCACATTGCAAAGGCCTGAGACTTTGGGTTATACCCAAATCCTTTTATCATTTATCCTACCTGGACCTCACTAACCATTTTAAGGTCTGGCTTCTTTCTGATTTGATCTATAATGAAAGCAGATGCTAAATCCCATCGTTCAGCCAATAATATCCCACTTCCTAGCACCATTTTCCTGGCATCCTCAGGCGAGATATCCTCATTCTCAGGATCATAATTTTGTAAGGCCACTAGGGACTCATTTGTAATTGTTTCTTTTCCATCCACAGTTAATTGGGACCTTATTTTCTCTATTTTTTGCCATCTCAGGAAGTCTTTAAACTCCTCTGTCTTCACAAAGTTGTCATCATCTAGGAATTTTTGCTGACGAAGCAATCTTTCATCAACACAGGCCCTGAGTGGTATCTCAACCTCATCTTCTAGGTCAGGCTGTTGCTTCTTTCCTTCCCTGATTTCTTTTCTCAGGTTATGATCATATAACCTGGTACAAGGTACTAAGGCCTTAGCCTTGTCCTTTTTCTTACTTTGGCCCTCCACTGAAGGCTGTCCTAATTCCAACTTTTTCCTCTTTGCATCTAGTTCTTCTACATCATCTAGTCGTGTAGCAACTGTTAGATCTATAATATGTCCTTCTGCTCCCTGCAACTATGGAATCTCAGCCATTTCTTTCTCTGAGGCTTGTTGTGGTGGAGGATTCATGGGAGGACATGCATAATCACTGTCATCACCACTCTCATCTTCTGATTCTGAGTGCTCAAGTGACTGAGCACCTTTTTTATTCAGGACTGTATCCAATTGCTCAACAAGCACATAGTAGTTGTCTATCATGGCCTTAATCCTATCAAAATATGGGAGATCAGGGTAAAAACCCCCAAAGGACAACCCATTTATTTTTATTTGTGTCTGTAGCTTCAGCAACTCCTGGATTCTCAGTCTTCTCATATGAATGTCATCTTCATCCAAGAGGTTCCTTGTTGAATCTTCTTCTATGCACTCACAATGAACATTGGTATTAGGGATAGTAGGAGTATACAACTTCCTAACCCCTGCCATGAAGCCTTCTGGGTCAATGTACCTATAAGGGGATGCCCCCATTCTGTACTTATCCAACCACTGACCCACTTCATCTATGGCATTCTTACCAATTGTAAAATTTGAAATCTTAAATTTCCTAGGGGTTATAGTCCCCTTCTTGTGCGGTGCAAAGTGCTCATTATCTGTTAGCATCAGCTGCCAAACAAATTCCATAGAAGCTACTCTTACAGGAACATGATATGGTAACAAATGAGGTGGGTGAATACACCCATATACTATAATAATGGTGAAGTTCTCCAAAAAAAATCACCCCAATTATTATTTTCACACCAGTTTTCTTTATAGTTGCAGGGCCTGATCAGTTGTATGATCTTTAATGGGACTCTAGTCCTACTTGTCCCCAAACTCTGCACAATTGGATACACAATCCAATTCTGGAAGGCACAGTAGTCACATTCCCTAGAAGTGTAATTCCAAACCCTGACCCAAAACTGGATAGGATTTGGTTTTATCTAATAGAATCTCTGAGGAGACAAGTTATGCACATCCATGATTACAAAATTGAAATATAAGAGAAGGTGCATTAGGACTGAATAATCCAAAAACTTGGGCTCCTTCTCCTTGGGTTTCTTTAATCTCTTCTGGGTTGCAACAAAACCCTCATGCATTTCATTAATTATATGTTGTATGTAATCATAGCTGGTGCTTGAATGCACCTCTTGCAGGTCTAGTACCATCATTAAGATGCCAGCACTGATTCTCTCTTCATCTCCATCTATCCCTAGCACTCTACATAGGGCATAAGCATTATACTTAATGTAGAAGTGTAGGTTCTTCTAATAATATGGATAGGGCTCAACCATAGGACCTAAGTAATTTTTCAATTCTTTTAACATATGATTCTACAATAAGCCTTTTGCAATACCAGGCTTGGAACTATACCTCTTCTCCTGCTTTGTCATGTCAATCTTAGTAGACATGGTGCTGAATAAGCCAAAGGCTTGCATGAATGAGTTTCTGTTTAATATTAGCAGGGTAGTGCCATCATCTCTTTTGATGGTCTTTGTCAGGGCATCATAGTGATTTGCTAGGTCTAGAAATAGGTCTACATCTAAGAAAACATCAGGAACAAGCAACCTAGCAAGACCACATGTCCAAGGGTTTGAAACTGGGATGGGCTTATCATAATTTTTATAGAAGTAATTGAAAAGAGAGAAACCTATTGTGCTTGGGGTCATAGCATCTTGAATGTTCTTGTATTCATCCAGGAGAACATTAGAATCGGCCTTCTTATTCTCTGTTGAATCAGGAAGAAGATGAAGAAACTCATCAGAGAAACTTGCTTTTCCTTTCTGTTCCTCTCCACTGCCTCCACTTGTTGAAGCAACACTCATGGCTCCGCTCATCCTTACAACACACTGAATCTATTTTTTCTTACCAATATTGAAACAAATCTATCTCAAATATCAGCAGTTTGTTCTGAGCACAATATCCTCTTATTTAGAACTCTCTGATCAACTTTGCATATACTGCAAACTGAGCAAAATATCACTTTTCTGAAAATTAGCAACTTGGGCTCTAAAAAATGAAAGCACGGTGAATGAGAATGAATGCACTATCAACTCCTTATAGCCATCATTCAGAGTACGCAGCTCATAATTTAGAAACATTAGTTCTACCATTAATTTGCCATGCTTGTGAACTTGAAAAACCTAGCCGTAGTTGCTGAAGTTGACAGGAAATCAAATTTCAAAAATGAATGCTCAGAACAATCATATAATGTTTAAGAGAGCTGACATGTCACATTCTAATTCATTGTCTATCTCACATCTCAGCTACTCCTTTTACACAGTAATCAAAATACGAGCCTGTGATTGGTTGCCGAGAGATTTATATTGTCACATCAGAAAACTGCCGCCATTTTTTAGATGTTGTAATCAGGCGACTGCGTAATTGCATTAAGTCTCTTTGTCGCGGGCCTCTGTTATTAACCATGGTTCCATCTCAAGACTTGGTGACAATGTGCTTTCTTAAATTTGGCTGAACCAAGTGATCATCTAGCGATCATGCGACACACTTGAAATCATAGTCGCGCATCGTTAAAAGTAACTAACCATTCTTTCTGAGACTTTGCGACTAACCATTACCATTAACCTTCTCAATTGTCTCCCTGTCACTGAGTGTTTAATTTCTGTTTCAAGACTTTGCGACAATGCCTACTCGCCCAGTCGGGAGATATACGCCCTGAGAATTCAACTTTACCTTAACATGTTATAAGCACCCCCTTTTCACTTCTGACGACTGCACGATATACCCTAATCACCAAGTCGGGAGGTCTTTTCCCCTAGGGAACTTTTCTTCTCAGACTTCGCGACCACCATTGGATCTTCTGATTCTTTCATCTGATAGCTGTCGCTTAACCGCTCAATGTTTCTTACATGCCCTTAAATCATTTCCAGACATCGCGACAGAAGGCATAGCACCTTAGTCTCATTGTCGCTGAATCCACTACTTCTTTCTGGCAGCCATGCGATAACCTTCTCTCAACAGCCACCCGCCTTGTGACACATGTCACTCAACTATTGGTTTACTTTCTACATACTAGAGAACTAAGTCATCATCTTGTTCTGGCGACATCCCGACTAAGCAATACTGCAAACTTCAAATGGTTAGTCACGAAGTCTCGGTCAAAATCCCTTAACCACTGTTTCATTTCGAGACCACACGACTGAAGGCCTGACCTAACTATTAGCTTTGGCTTGATTTGGTGATAACCTGACATGAAGTAATTGCGAAGTCTGAGAACATTTTCATGACTGTTAAAAATCTTCCGCAATCACCTGACTAAGCAGTGGGTCCCATCTTTTACAAAGCTTTATAACACGGATATCTTGCAACTACGCAACTAAAAGAAATCGCTGAGTGTCAGAACGCCAAAGGAATATTCTGATTTTAAATGAGACTATGTGACACAAGGAAAAAGAAAAGTTGGGAAGGCAATTGGAATATTCAGCTGGGGTAACACGATGAGGTGACCTAAATTAAAACACATGCCTTAAGTGAATGAAAAAGTAACATTGAAACATAAGACATGACCTAGGGTTTAAATTCATCATTTAACACTTGGATAGCCTAGGGTTTTCAGGGTTTTTGGATAATGAGCTAGGTTTAGACTTGAAAACCTGAAAACATGGCAGAGGTAAGGGCATAATGAATGAGAGATAGCTGATTTGAGCACATCAGAATTCAGAGAGCAGGACAAGGAACCAAGAGAACTAGCAAAAATAGGAAATACAACCAACAGGTTGAGTACCTACAAGCCTACACTTTCAACATCAAACACAAGAAGGGGTTTCAGAATAAGGTGGAAGATACCTTAAGTAGAAGAGCCCTAACCATTCAAGAGATACAACTACAAATCATGGGGATAGACAACTTCAAAGACCTATATGGAGAATATGAGGACTTTGCATAGATTTACAAGGTATGCCAAGAATATAAGAATCACTTTCATAGTCAATTCTCTAAGTATACTTTACAGAGTGGTCTATTGTTTAAAGGGAGTTAATTATGTGTCCCTGGGGGGTCTATTAGGGAGAATATAATCCAAGAGAAACACAATGGTGCACTTAGTGGCAATTTTGGTGTTAATAAGACACAAGAATTAGTTCAAAGATTTTACTTTTGAACCAAGATGAATTTGTATGTTAAGAAATATGTGGAAGGTTGTGTTATCTGTCAAAATGAAAAAGGTACATCTACTAATGTAGGCCTATACTAGCCTTTACCCATTCCAACCAGACCATGGGAATGTCTGAGCATGGATTTTGTAGTAGGATTTCCCAAGACAAAACAAGGGATGGATAGCATTTATGTTATTGTAGACAGATTTAGTAAGATGGCACACTTTTTACCCTACAAGACAACAAATGATGCAAGTTAGATAGCTTCCCTATTCTTTAAGGAGGTAGTTAGAATACATGGTTTTCCATTGAGCATAGTGTCAGACAGAGACACAAAGTTTATGAGTCTTTTTTGGAAGACTCTCTGGCAGAAGTTAGGAACCAACTTAACTTTTGGATCTTCATACCATCCTTAGTCTAACAGCCAAATAGAGGTAGTGAATAGGAGTCTTGGAAATATCCTAAGGTGTCTAACTAAGGAGTATGGTGAAACTTGGAACCAACTCATTGGGAAAGAAGAATATGCCTACAATGACATAGTGAATAGGACTACCGGTAAGAGTCCTTTCGAAATAGTTTATGGCCTTCATCCAAGAGGCATATATGAGCTCAGAGATTTGAAGGATGGAGCCAAGGGAAGTGGATATGCAGATGACTTTTCACATTCTATGCAAGAATTCCATGAGATAGTGAGGAAGACACTCTTTGAAAATTCAAAGAGGCTTAAGAGAAAAGTTGATGAGAGGAAAAAATATGTCCAATTCAAGGTTGGGGATCTAGTGATGGTTCACCTCAACAAGGCAATATTACAAAAAGTAACACCACATAAGCTTCAGATGAGAATAATTTTCCCATGTATCATACTGGTCAAATATGGAGCAAATTCCTACAAGGTGGAACTTCCATAGGATATGGGTCTATCGCTGGTGTTTAATGTTGTAGACCTGGTTTTATATAAAGGTCCAATCCTAGATGTAGATTAGAGTTTGACTGAATTCATATAGGAGGTGGAGGAAATCAACTTGCCATCTACACCAATCAAAAAGGTAGAAAAAATACTAGATTCCAGAGTCTACAAGAAGACAATAAAGAAGGAATACTAAGAACACTTAACAAAGTTCAAAAAGTTGGGCATTGACTCCAACTTACTCAATCCAAGGGTGGATTGAAGCTTTTTCATTTGGGGAGGATGGTGCAGGAGCAGCTAGGCAAACTCCCAATGTCTAATAAATTTTGGCTTGTAACTAACTCTACCCAAGTCAGTGATTTAATTTTGACCTTAGAAGGTCTAGCAAGGTGTGTGACTAGATGGACTAAGTAATTAGTACTAATCCAATCTAGTTTAGTTAGTTTTGGCTTAAATGCTTATTTTGGCTTAGATTAGGGAAAATGAGTCTAAATGTATCCTAGACTTAGAGGAGGAGTGGAAAGTTCCTAAAAAGGCTTAAATTATGTTTATTCATTGAGTGAAGAAGGATTGAGGTCCTAAAAGTTAGCTATGAGCAATTATGCAAAAGATGTTGAATGTTGTCATGACAACATTTTGCAAGATTGCAAATGTTGCATGCAACATAGACAACTTTTTGATTCCTTTCAAAATGGAGGAAGGAAATCAATGCTAGTGGAATAAAATTATGGGAGAAGCATCTTAAGATACTCCATGGCTAATTTCCCAAGGTAGAATGATTGTAAGCAAGTTTTTGGAATAGCAATAGAACTCTGGTTTTTGTTTTCTGCAACAGTCAAAGTGTTTTGAGTTAATGAGTGATCTAATGGATTGAAATGACAAATATAATGTTGGATCTATGTTGATTAGGAAGTTTTAAGAGTTTTTAATTTAGTGATCAAGTTTTTTAGAGTAGGTTAGATTGCTTTTGTAAATTGTTTACAAACTAGCACAATTGCTAGGGTAGAGAGAGTAATTTTCAAATTCATGGCTCCTCTATAGAATGCAACCATGGGAAACTTTTGGTTATGGATGAATATGTTAGGGGAGCCCATGTATATTTTAAATATGCTAGGAGGAGTTTTGAGGAGTTGAGTAGCTATTTTTAAAGTTATTCCCTAGGCGAGCAATGCATGTCTGGCTAGGTGTGTAACAAAGAAAGAATTGAGTGCCATTGCAAGGGTATGCTTGGGAGAAGAAAACCAAGTGTAGGTCTAGAATAATTAGGGTCTAATAGAACCCTTTCTATGATCTAAGGTCCTTACCAATCCATCTGGATAAATTTTAGATAGAAATCAGATGTGTTAGAATAGTCCCAAAGGATAACTGAGGGGGGGGGTGAATCAGTTATCAACTAATTTAATCCTTTTCTTTTATTAACTCTAGAATACAATAAAATAAATGCACATTCAGATAACACAATAGAGAACACCACAATTTGGTTATGGGGAAACCAAATGGTAAAAACACCGATGGGAATTAACACCCACAATGAACTATACTTGTTTATAATAATCCCTATTAAAAGATCTTGCAACCTTGTTAGGAGTTGTTCTTTACAATGCAATAAGTATAGTGACTTGGTTAAGGGTCTGACCCTATTAGGAGTCTTTTACAAATAACCTAGTTAAGGGTGAGGACTCAATATCCAAAATCTCACTACTTCAATGGTGAAGGCTAGAACCTTCTATAGAACAAATATGCACTATATCTGATGATGAACTGTAGAGTATACCTACTATCTTGATCAGTTCCAGTGTATTGTAATCTTTCAATTCTTGTTCACATAGATACTTGATGAATGAAACACAACTGATAGTCTGCTATGTACATTTTCTATCTCTTCTCTTATCATTCAAACATAGCGTTCCACAAATGAACTACTATAATTATCTTCCTCAAAGTATGAGATCATAAGACCTGTTAAACAACTCTTCATAACATCCATGTCCGCTTAACTAACCACGCAAGCATAATTACAACTGCACAATATAAACTGAATAGACATGACGCTTCACTAAGTCGGCCTCACCAAATTAACTCTAACTTTGTAATCTTGTATATTATATGTTGTCATCAATGACAAACATACAATCAACTAGCTGCCAGAAGTAAATCTCCAACAATCTCCCCCTTTGGCATTGATGGCAACATATGATATTACAAACATCTTCAGCACATGGCATCTTCTTACTTTTTACAATCTTCTCAATATCCTCATCGAAAGATTTCTCTACACTATTGCAGCTCCTCTATCTATGTTTATACTCCCCTAGAGTATATTCTCCCCCTTTACTATATACTCCCCCTTTGACATCAATGGAAAAGGGTGCCATAAACAATTAGGCATAGGTACTACTCCAGAAGTAGAGTAGTCAACCATTCATCAGTCACTATGGACTGATGTTCTTGCTGCTTTATCTAATCAGACTCAGGGGAGGGAATTACTCCCAACTTCTCCCTAAGATACTCAAAAGTATCTTTTGATAAAGGCTTTGTGAAAATATCTACCAACTATTCTTTGGTGCTCACATAGTCCAATTTTACTTCATTATCTGCAACTTTTTCTCTAAGAAAATGGTATTTAATCTCAATGTGCTTTGTCTTTGTGTGCATCATAGGGTTCTTGGACATGTTGATAGTACTGGTGTTATCACAGTGAATAACAATAGGATAATCAACCTGTATACCAAAATCTTTAACCATCTGCTTGATCCAAACCATTTTTGAATAATTCAATGCTACTGCAACATATTTAGCTTTTGTTGTCATCTGAGAGATACAATTCTTCTTCTTGCTTACCCAAGAAACCAACCTATCTCCAAGAAATAATTCTCCTCCAGAAGTACTCTTCTTTTCATCTATAAAACCTACCCAATCTGCATCTATATGCACATGAATTTGTACATTCTCTAATTTAGGATACCATAAACCATAGTCTATAGTTCCCTTTAGATATTTGAATATTCTCTTTATTACCATTAGGTGATTCTATTTTGGTTCTGCTGAAAATCTTCCAACAATTCCAACTACATTATATATGTCTGGTCTAGATTGAGTAAGATATATAAGTTTTCCAATCATAGACTTATACAATGTCTTTTCAACTACTGTAGAATCATCTTCTTTTGAAAGATTTCTTCCTGTTATCATAGGCGTGCATACTGGCTTACAGTCTTCCATATTGAAAGTATTCAATATTTCCTTCACATATTTGGACTGATTTATAAATATCCCTTTATCTGTCTGCTTTACATTTAATCCCAAAAAATATTTTATAGGACCAATCATGCTCATTTCAAATTCATTCTACATTTATTTTGTAAATTCTGCACTAAGCTTGTCATTACCTCCAAAGATAATGTCATCAATAAATATGGCAACAAGTAATAGTCCATTAGGTGTCTCTCTTATGAATAGGTTAAAATATGTTGCTCCTTTCTTAAATCCAATCTTGGTAAGATAACCATCTAGTCTCTCATACCAAGCTCTTGGGGCCTATTTAAGTCCATAGAGTGCTTTCTTAAATATGTATACCATGTCTCGTTTATCTAATAGATTAAATCCTTCAGGCTATTCTATGTAGACTTCTTCCTTCAAGTCACCATTTAGAAAGGTGGATTTGACATCCATTTGATATACTTTTAAGTCTTTGAATGTTGGATAGGCCAAGAATAAATTGATGGCTTCTAATCTTCTCAGAGGGTCAAATGTGTCAGTGTAATCTATCCCTTCCCTATGTGCATATCATTTACACACTAGTCTTGCTTTGTTTCTGACCACTGTACCATCTTCATTCATCTTATTTCTGAATACCCACTTTGTTCCAATCACATTTTTGTCACTAGGTATAGGAACCAATTCCCATGTGTCATTTTTTATTATTTGATCTAATTCTTCTTCCATTGCTTTCTGCCATTCAGAATCCTTGCAAGCATCTTCAACATTTAAAGGTTCAATCTATGAAAGTAAACATACCTCTTCATCCACTGTTAAAATTTTTGCTTTAGATCTAGTCAAAACACTGCTGCTCTGATCTCCAATGATATCATCTTTTGAATGATACCTAGATGTGAATTTTAAAACTTTTGGTGTGACATCCTCATTTGTAATCTGTGATACTTCTTTGCTTGATTTAGGTTCATTACATAAAACATCAATGCAATCAAACATTTCTTCAATAACACTGTCTTTACTGTTAGGCCTGGGTTCATCCTCAATCATAGGTGCATATTCATAATACCTCTCTTGAACCATGAACTTCTCATCAATCTTTACATGAGTACTTTCAATTATCTTCTTTAATCTTGAATTGAAACATCTGTATGCTTTTCTTTTAGTAGAATAACCAAGGAAAATACCTTCATCGCTTCTAGCATAAAAAAACTTACCAACACCATCATCTCTCTTGATGTAGCACTTGCTACCAAAGATTCTAAAGTATTTTACTGTAGGTACATTACCAAACCAAAATTCATAAGGTGTCTTATCTGCACCTAGTCTTAGTTGTGTTCTGTTGATAGTATAGACTGTTGTATTGACTGCATCTCTCCAATAGGTGTGCACAACTTTTCCTTCAATCATCATAGTGCACATTGTATCAAGTATGATCTTGTTCCTTCTTTCTGCAATCCCATTCAGCTAAGGTGTTCTAGGTGCACTCAACTATCTTTTGATTCCATGTTCTTCATAGTAGTCATAAAAATGGTTAGAGGTGAATTCTCCTCCTCTATCTAATCTCAGACACTTTAGTTTTATCCTAGATTCATTCTCGACCTTAGCTTTGAATATTTTGAACTTCTCAAAGGCTTTAGACTTCTCCTTTAAGAACACAACCCACATCATCCTTGAAAAATCATCAACAAACAAAATGAAATACCTTTCTCTGTAGTATGATCTAGTTTGAGTAGGACCACATAAATCTATATGCACTAGGTCTAACTTGTTCTCAGCTGAGTTTTTCTTGCTTCTGAAAGAGCTCCTTACATGCTTTCCTATAATACAGTCCCTGCACATTGTGTCAACTAGTCTTGCAATACTTGGAAGGTCTCTAACTTCCTTGACATTGCTTATCTTTACTATATTATCAAAATTGATATGACAGAGTCTCTTGTGCCATAACCAACTATCATCCACTTTTGCAAAAAAACAACTTACATCTTAATTGAGCTGAAAAAATTTACCTTTTGTCTTTGAGCCTGATGCAATCATGTCTCCTTCTTTGTTTCTGATAATGCATTTGTTGTCTTTGAATTCCAAATGATAACACGTGTCAATCAACATATAGAACATCATCTATCTTATTATTTTCATCCAGGGTGATAGATCCTCTGCCTATTATAGGTTTGAGAATGTTATCTCCAAATCTAACCATACCACCTTTGTACTTGTCTAAATGAACAAATCTATCTTTATCACCTATCATGTGATGAGAGCATCCATTGTCAATGATCCAATCAGTTCTGATGTCTTCTTTGGAAATTAAGGCTAACTCCTGTGCTTCCTTTTCATCTTCAATGTCCATTTCCTCAAGTAATTTTTCCATGTCTTTAAGGGCAACAAATCAAATTTCATCTTCTCCTGAATCTTCATCAGTTACACCTTCTTTAGCATGATAGCATTCCTTTCTATATTTAGGTTTATAATCAGATATGAATTTCTTTACTCTTGTGGGACACTTGGATGCAAAGTGACCAATCTTGTTGCATGAAAAATATTTAAATGGCAATTTTCCTTTGTACTTTCCTTTTCCTTTCTTTTCTCTTTTAGCAATCATGGCAATGATTTCTTCTAGTTCTTCATCAACTTATTTTTTCTCAGTATTGCTAGAGATGTGTAAAGGTTTCTTACCATGGACTAAGTTTTTGAAGGTTGTTTCACTTTTGGGTTTAGTCTTCAATCTTGATATCTCAAATGTAGAGATTTTACTGATCAAAGTCTCTCTCTTGAAGTCTTGTGAAAATTGCATGGTTTCCTCTAGAATATTGATCTTGTTCTCATAGACTGTTGTTAAAGTAGTCAACAGCTTGTGCATTATGTCTTCTTCTGATATTTCTCCACCATTATTTTTTATTCCAGAAACTACTTCATTTATCATCTGATTGTAGGCTCTGATGTTCTCTTCAGGTAACATCTCAAGAGTGTTGTATTTCTTTTTCTATGTCTTCTTGCGTGTATTCTTTTCTTGGACATATCCTTCAAAGATGTCTTCTAAATAATTCCATATTGTGTATGCCTTGTCTACTTTCTTGATCTCAGAGAATTCACTGTCAGATAGTGCACTTATAAGGGCTTCTTTGGCAACTACATTAGCTATGAATGTATCCTTTTGTTTACAAGTACCATCATCTCTTTATAGGTCTTTTAGAGAGGGAATAACAACTTCTTGTATGGCTATCTCAAAGATGTCAAAACCAACACATTGTAAATGTGTTATCATTTTGTTCTTCCAATCCAGATAATTCTCTCCATCAAACTTAGGACTCTCTTTTCTGAAGTATGCCATTTGATCTACCTTAAGTTGTTAAGCTTTCTCTTCAAGGCACTTGGCTATAATACCAATTTTTAGAATAGTCCCAAAGGATAACTGAGAGGGGTGGGGGTGAATTAGTTATCAGCTAATTTAATTCTTTTCTTTAATTAACTCTAGAATACAATAAAGTAAATGCACATTCAGATAACACAATAGACAACACCACAATTTGTTTACAGGGAAACCAAATGGTAAAAACCCTGGTGGGAATTAACACCCACAATGAACTATACTTATTTATAATAATCCCTGTTAAAATATCTTGCAACCCTATTAGGAGTTGTTATTTACAATGTAATAAGTATAGTGAGCTGGTTAAGGGTCTTACCCTATTAGGAGTCTTTTACAAATAACCCAGTTAAGGGTGAGGAATCACTATCCAAAAGCTCACTACTTCAATGGTGAAGGCTACAACCTTCTATAGAACAAATATGCACTATATCTAATGATGAACTATAGAGTAGAATTTCTATCTTGATCAGTTCCAGTGTATTGTAATCTTTCACTTCTTCTTGACATAGATCCTTGATGAATGAAACACAACTGATATTCTGCTTTATACATTTTATGTCTCTTCTCTTATCATTCACACATAGCATTCCACAAATAAACTACTATAAGTATCTTCCTCAAAGTATGAGATCATGGAACCTATTAAACAACTCTTCATAACATCCTTGTCGGCTTAACTAACCACGCAATTATAATTACAACCACACAATATAAACTTAATAGATGCGACGCTTCACTAAGTCGGCCTCACCAAATTAACTCTAACTTTGTAATCTTGTTGAAACATGTTTGGCGCCTTTAGATAACTATCTTCAACTCATAATTAAACTTGAATATATACACGCATGTCCTAAAGATAGGTGAAACTTAAGAACCAATGCAATATGTTGGCTCTATACAGACAACCTCCAGAATCTATAACTATCGTCTAACATAATTACACAAATCAACTGAAACTTCATATCTGAGTCTGCGTGTATGAACAAAACATAAACAACATGTCTACAACATGAATATAACTACACAAGGCTTGATAAAATCATTATAATTAGTACATATAGAACACTATTTTATATTATTTATTGTCATCAATCACAAACATACAATCAACTAGCTACCAGAAGTAAATCTCCAATAAATAATGTAACCAATGCATTAAAATAGCCCTATTTGACCTATATTTCAGGACAGTAGTGTACAGAGGACTTAGGGAGATAAAACCTTGAAAATATCTAAGGTCTTGGAAAAGGGTGTCTGAATCCTAAGTTTGTTTTTAGGTTTGTTTAAGAGTTTTGAGAAAGAGTCTAGATAAACCCTCTAGATAGGGCTAATTGAGCTACTAGGCCTAATAGGACCAAAAGCAGTGTGAGTTTGGAACTCAATTGTTTTGAGTTTGAATATGCATTCAAATTGGATTGATGGAATTTCAAATGGATTTCTTAGTGATGGAAATATCCCTTGCAGCACTGATGAACAAGTTTTGAGAATTTTGAGCTTGAAATATTCCACGAAGAGAGTATAGTGACAAGGAGCAATTTTAATGTTGGAAATCCTTCAAGGTTAAGCACTAGAGAACTAACTCTTAAAGTGGAGTTAGAATAGTCTTAGGCTTGGAGACTTGAGACTATTAGGGTTCTAGAAGAAAAATAGGAATCCTAAGTAGAATAGGACAAGTAGAGTCCTAAGTAGAGCAAGTGCAAAGAAAACCTTGGAGCACTTCCATTATAGATCAATCCTATGTGGCTGCAGGAATTCTAATCTCTCAAACAGTGATCCCCTGCTTGACCATGTGCCAAAGTATGAGTCCAAAGTTTCAATGTGGCCCTTCACCTCTATTTCCAAGTAGAGTAACTTTCTATAGGCCTTGTGTACCAGGTCAACCTTTTCCTTCAAGATGTCAATCCTATGCTGCAAGATATTCAATAAGACATCTAAAGTAACTTCATTCTGATCTGGGCCTAGCTGCTTTGTTTCCTATGGTAAGTCTTTAGTAGTCTCTGTTTGAACAGACACAACTTCCTTGGCTAGATTGGGGAGAGCTTTGGGAGTCTATTCTAATTTATTTTTCAACACCTCCACTTGCCACTGTAAAGATTTAATTTGAATCAAGAATCTTTCCCTATCCTTGATCATAGAAACAGACTCATCAAATAGTTTTGCATACCTTGTAGAGAGATATTCTATTTTTTCTTGATTAAGATGGGAAAAGTGGGTGACTGCCTGGGATATCTCTAAGTCAGTTGTGTTCTAAACTATATAGATGATCTTATCCCCATACATCTTTTCTTCAACACTAACCAAGGATGGATTTTGTGTCCTTGGTGACAGAGACCACATGGCTAGAGTCCTGGATCTTGGATCATATCCACATCCTCTGATCATCTCCCCAATTTTTGTCTCAGAAGACAAGTTGGAATTTGGTTTCTTTTTTATTTGATCATTTATAAAAGAAGAGGCTGAATCTCACTTAGGCACAAGAAACATTCCACTAGACTTGAATAATTGTCTTCCCTCAGGCGTTATTGTCTCATTTTATGGATCATAATCTTTCAAATCTTGTAGGGCTTCACTTTGCACAGTGAATCCCCCTGTCAATTGCAACTGTACTCCTACTTCCTGTTCCTTTTTCCATATCAAGAAATTCTTGAATTTATCAATCTTGATGAAATCCTCATCACTCAAGAATTCTTCTTGATGGAGTTCTCTTTCATCTTGGCATAGCTAGAGAGGTAGCTCCACTTCTACTTGGATATCCTTTTCTTTTTTCTTCCCTCCTCTGATCTTCTTCCTTAATTGATGGTGGTAATGCCTATCACCAATGATTAGGGCACTCAATTTATCCTTTCTCTTTCCTTGTGCCTCTGCTTGAGAGGGATCCCCTTGTTCTACTCTCTATTTTTTTCTTGGGGGCTCATCTATCACTTTAGTATCAGGGACCTCTCTAAGATCAACTTCTATGCTCTGCTCCACTATAGGTGGCTAATTCATCTGAGGAGGGATATGAAGTGGGTATCCTCCCTCACTATCCTCTTCATAATTAGAGGAAGAATGATTATCAGGTATTCTTTCTCTTTCTTCAATATGTCCCTCTAACTGATTATACAAAGTATGATATTATTCAATCATCTTTGCGAGTCTTTGTATTTGAGGTAAATATGTGTTAGAATTAATCTTTCCTTGGTATCTATGTAATTAAATGATATACCAAGGTCTTGTCATATTATTTGTAATTCCTTTAATAAGGAAATTAGATATTCCTCCTTAAGAGGAATCACACATTTGGCACACACACAATGTGGATGTGGCATTCATAGGAGAAAGGAGTTACATGCAAACTCCTCCACTCATCTCTACTTAAGAGATGTCTCTCACACACTTGCAATAATAATCTTCTCCTCTCTCTCATTTTCTTCTCTCAATCTCTCATTGCTCTCAATATTGTATTGAGCTTATTGCTCTCATTCTTTAGGCTTTGTGCCATATTCATATTATTCATAAGGGGTTTTTTCTTGCTTTTCCCCTTTCAAATTATTGTGTTCTTGTCATGGTTCTTGGAGCATTTTGGTGAACTATTGGTTGATCAATTGAAGAAATCTCTCTCTCTCTCTCTCTCTCTCTGTATTTTGGTAAAATCTTTTCCTTTGCATACTCTCTTCAATTCTTTCCTTCTTATTTTCGTTATTTTCTTTAAATTTCTAACATGGTATCAGATCTGGTTTAATCCTTGTTTGAGTGTTGCATGCAGGAATAGTTGAAAGATATTTTCATTGAGGAGAAGACATTAGTTTTTTGTTGATCTAACTCTTGTTTGCAGGGATTTTCTTCATTATTTTTACAAATATAAGTCTATTCATATTTATTTCAAGTTTTTTTTAAATTATTAATCAATACCTCAATCGGGAAACCGCAAGGGATTTCAATTTTTTTCTCTCTAACAATTCGCGGGATTTATCTTCATTTTTTTTTCAAATTTCAATTTATTTCTCTAACATTTGGTGCAGGCTCATCTCTTTTATTTCCATATATATTTGTATTTTATTCTCAGAAATCTATATTCTAATACTTTGCAGGTTTTTCAAACATATTTATCTATCTCTATTTCTTAATCCTTTTTTTTATATTTTTTCTTTTATGCAAACCATTTAAACATTTCTCTGACTCTCATTTTTGAAGACAGTTTTATAGACCCACACTTAGTCTTTAATAACTTTTGATTCTGATATTATCTCTCCAATCGCTTTGGTGAGTTCCTTCATAATTAGGTTTTTAAAATCATATCCAAAACTCAAATAAATCCAACGGTCCATTTGAGAGATATTGCCCCCAGCCTAGGACTATATTTCTGAGACAGTCATATCTCTGCAAACATTTTTATTCATTATTATTACATTTTTTTTCTCTACACTTTTTCAGATTAAGTAAAGTTGCAGATTTTTATTGGTTCATTTTTATGGTCTATGCAAGATAATCATTAGATTCCTTATATCTATCTAACATTTCTTTCTTGCAGGTTAATCATTATATTCCTTATAACATTTTTGGCTCTTTTCTACAGGTTAATCATTGCTAGTTCAGCATAATTATTTTTTCTTCATCATATTCCTTGCATTATAACATTTTATGATCATATCACTGCAGGCATCTTATTCTTATGAAGGATTGTGGCATCTTTAATCTATAGATTCCTTGCTTTATTTATCATACTTGCTTATTATTCTATTTCTCTAAGTTATTTTTTAACCATTTAAGTTTAATCGTTAAAATTATTTTTACCAAAAAAATTAAACTTTTATACATTTGCTCTCACTTCATATTTTTTAAAATCATCTGGAACCCATTTCCAGTTTATCATTATAAACTTAATTCATTTGCTAATTCATCATTAAATAGCAATATAAATTTGTTTCATCACTTTATCAAAATATTTAAAAAAATTTAATCGGTAAAATTTCTTGCATATTGGTGTTTACTAATCACGTTAAATTGGTTTTTTAGCTTCATCACTATATTCTGCAACTTGTATTTAAGTTTATTTTAATTCATTATGTCAATGTTAATTCTAGAAATTAAATTAACAAGTTCCAATTATCACGCTTGAAAATCTCATATTACTTTTATTTTTTGCTTTAAACATATTCTTGATGTGGCGACTAGTGCAAATTTTGGTCCCACCACTACTACTTCTAAGGAAGATATTAATGCTTGGAATGAGAAAAATGATGAGGCTTTAGGCCTTATAGGAATTTATTTACATCTAAATTTATATGTATTAATTGCCCACTGTACTGAAGCACATACAACTTGGACTATTTTGAAAAACACCTTTGACAGTGCAACTGAATCTCAAAAGATTCAACTCCAAGATCAATTGGAGGATCTCAGGTATACGGATTTCTCAACTATGGATGAGTTTTTACTTAATTTTGATTCATTTTGAAGTCAATTAACTGGTTTAGGAGTTAATTTATCTGAA
>MU227567.1:1773831-1789362 GCA_018584345.1 Thuja plicata
ACATTTGGCACACACACAATGTGGATGTGGCATTCATAGGAGAAGGGAGTTACATGCAAACTCCTCCACTCATCTCTACTTAAGAGATGTCTCTCACACACTTGCAATAATAATCTTCTCCTCTCTCATTTTATTCTCTCAATCTCTCATTTCTCTCAATATTGTATTGAGCTTATTGCTCCCATTCTTTAGGCTTTGTGCTATATTCATATTATTCACAAGGGGTTTTTTCTTTCTTTTCCCCTTTCAAATTATTGTGTTCTTGTCATGGTTCTTGGAGCATTTTGGTGAACTATTGGTTGATCAATTGAAGAAATCTCTCTCTCTCTTTCTCTCTCTCTCTCTCAGTATTTTGGTAAAAAATTTTCCTTTTCATACTCTCTTGGATTCTTTCCTTCTTATTTTCATTATTTTCTTTAAGTTTCTAACAATATGGGAAGAAACCTCTGAAAGGGGTTCCTTTTTTCTTCATCTCTTGTTTCAAGTAAATTAAGTCTTGTTACTTTGCATCTCTACTTGCTGCCTCATCATCATCCAAGATGTTTTTGATGAGATCTTCTTCGACACAATCTACATGCTCTTATAGTAGTGATGCTTGGGGTTAGAAGCTTCTTTGCACTTTTAATAAAACCTTCCAGATCTACATACCTATACAAGACCATGCTCATCATGTATTTGCCTAGCCATTTATTGACTGCATCCATGGCCCTTTTCTAAATGATAAATTTAGCTACCTTTAATTGTCAGGGTGTGAAGGTGTCATTTCTATGAGGAGCTAGATACTCCTTTATCCACATCAATTTCCAGATAAACTCCATTATGGCCACTCTTGGAGGCACATACTTTGGAAGTATGTATGGGGGATGGGAACATCCATAAACCCTAATCAAGGTATAGGTCTTCTCACAATAGAAGTCACCCCAATTGTGATCTCCTGGCCATTTGTCTACATATTTTCTAGGTCTTAGAAGTTGAAGTGCTCCAACATATAGTCTAGTTACATTGAGGCCGATTAATTCTAGAAGTGGATGTACAATCCATTTCACAAAGCTGCAAAATTCATTCTCATTTGAAGTATAATTCCAAACCCTAATCCATAATTATACATGGTTTGGTTGGCACTGGAAAAGAGTTCTAGGCCTTAGAAACTTTGTGTTCATGCTGTCAACATTGAAGTATAAAATTAAATGCATTAAAAGAGAGTAATGTATAAACTTGGGGTGTCCTTTTTCTGAATGTTGATCAGTCTCTCATGCATTCTATCAATGATATACTAGATGTAGTCAAAGACAATGTTGGAGTGGGAGTTCTGAATATCCAGGATGAACATTAGAAAATTTGTAGACAACTTCTTAAGGTGTCCATCTATTCCTAGTACCCTACACAACCCATAGGCTATATAATTCATGTAAAAATAAATGTCTTCAAATTCATAGGGTGCACTCTTCGAAGTAGGCATTGGGGCCACATAATTTCTATTAGACCTAGGCACATAAGTCTAAACCAACTTCCTGACTATGTTGACCTCTCTAGTGTATTTGTTCTGCAATTTTTCAGATCAATCTCTGTGGCACAGGCATTGTAAATGCCAAAGGCTTTCATGAAGGATGACCTATGCAAGGTAACTAAGTTTGTTTCATATCCTTTTCTAATTTTCTTATACATAGAGTCATATCTGTTGGCTAATGTTATCAATAGGTCAACATCCATGAAGACATCAAGGACAATTATCTTAGCAAGACCTAATGTCCAAGGGTTTGAAACTGGGATCTGCCTATCCTAATTGCTATAGAAATAATTGAATAAATGAAAACTAGAGCACCCAAGAGTATTGGGATCCCTACAATTAGACATTCCATTAGTAAAGGATTCATCATCTACCTATTTTTTTTATTTGTTCCTGGCAGTAGAGCGATGAATTCATCTGAGAAGTTCCTCTTTCCTTTCTGCTCTTCCTCTACATCTTTGCTTCCTCCACTAGCTAAAACCCCGCTCGGTCCTACATAAATCATCTTCACAAATCTTTTGAACAATTCTCTTCTATCAGACACAAACTTCTTCTCACAATTTATCTAAAAACTAATGCAATTTCTTTGTTTTGTGCTCTAAAAACTTTGGTAACCTAAATGTACAAAGGTTGCATCTATTTATCATTGAAAATTAAATGCACCAGTCAAGTCGAGAACTTGGAAACCATTTCTCAATCACTTCTGCAATAGCCATGCATGTCTTGACATTAATTCTATCCTATCTGTGGTGTTTGAAGTTGATAGGTAATCAAATTTTAAAATCCCAGTTGGAAAAGTCATGAGTGCTTTTTTAGTTTTAAAACCTTATTTTATGTAAATAGGATCGATACACGATCTGATTGGCTTGCTTTTCTTGACTTTTCATAGCTCAGCAGATTACTTTTAATCTGTCAGAATATTTTGTCTCTAATAGCTCTTCCTTTTATATTTCTTTCCTTGACATGGCGTGAGAAAAAACTCTTAATATTTTACCATACACAGACCATAGTTTATTTGGAGATCATGTGACTGCTTCATCACCAGGTCTCTAAGAGTTTTCTGTGACCTTGGTTACATTGCAAGATCTAGCACCAGCCACAGATCTTCATCTTCATCAACGGTTATCACTAGATAATTTTATTAACTCTAAATTTTTTTTGAGATTACATGTTGGCCACTCATTTTAACTTTACCCTACCTTTGGTTTACTTCCTAACATTGGGTAGCTCCATTATTCTTATCTCTGATTCATTGAATAAAATTTACTAAGCTTAGTTTTTTTGATGAATAAAGGCCTTTACTATTAATATGTATAACAAAGTACAGTATTCACAAAAAAAGCTCGGGGAATAAAAAATCACTCCGCAAAGTCACTCGGCATCAAGCCGGAACAAAAGATTTATTCATAAAAAAAAATATTAAAAGAAAATCCCTCAAGCTGTGAGAGAAGTAGCAGAAGAGGGCGGAGGATCTTTATCTGGAAGATTGCCCCACACATTGGGTCTAGGGGTTTGGTCGGGAGGCAACCACCCATCTTCAGTTTCTTTCTCCATCTCTCCTTCCTCCCACCTGGGAGAAATTGCAAGGGTCAGGCAGGGGATCTTATCAGAAGGGGTGGGAGGCCACATAGGAATAGTGGCCAAAGGCTGAGAAGAAGTAGAGGCAAGCACATGAGGCCATCTAGAAGTTGAGGCCCTCCTACTAGGAGGAGAGGCAGAGCAGCGATGCCAAGAGCATGGTGTTCAGGAACACCTTGCAGAAGCACTCCTGCTGTGATGCCGACCCTGGGGTGGCATGTGATCAGTAGAGAGAGAATATTCTAGCACCCTCACAATAGAATAAGGGGCACTACCCCAATGTTGTAGTAACTCCTGTAAGTGGGAAACCTTGAGGGCCACCTTATCATCTTGAACTTGAACCTGCATCATGACATTATTACATAAACATGCCTTAGCATAGAGAGAAACATTGATATCCAAAAAGCTATGAGAAAAAATAATAGCATTGTGGTCTTTCCATAAGGAAAACAAAATCTCCATCCTAAAAGCATGCCAAATCTTGGTAAACTGGGAAGGAATTATGGGAGAGTCACCAAGAAAAGCCATGTTCCAAGAGAAAGGCTCAGGCTGAAAAGGCATAAAAAAAATATGAATCCAATTCCAGTAATTCTGAGCTTGACCACAGAACCAAAAAATATGCATAATGGTTTTAGAATGCCCACAAAAAGGGTATTTAGGATCAGGAACACCTAAGTGCTGAAGCTGAGCTCCTAAGGGTAACCCTTGGTAGAGAAGACACCAAGCAAAGTGAGCAATTTTTGGTTCAGTGATAGCATCCCAAATAGTGCAGAAATGCCAGCTCCAAGTGCTCTATGAGGAAGAGAGATGCCAATGATGATTGAGAGACTCAACCATTGGGAAATGAGGCACCAACCACGAGTATCCAAGTTTGGGCTTATAATTGGTAAATGGTGTATCTGGGTACCATTTCCAATCTTTCCACCAAGGTTTAACTAACTGAATCCCAAGTTTGTGCAGGAGGTGCGGTAGAATAGGAGAGACAAGAAAATCAAAAGTATGACAATCTAGGTGAGTGAGCTGGAACTGAACCTAGAAATCATCCCAAGAGTGGAGAATCATGGTGGCTCTAGAAAACAAATCCTTGGGCATTTGAATGCCTCATTTGTGGAAACAGAGTGCACTAATCCCCTAAATTTTGGCCAAAGGAAACCCTTGCTGGGCAAAGAGCGGGGACCACCAAATATTTTTCTAATTGAATGAAAGCCCATCATGGAATCCATTACCGACCCAGTGAAGCTAGGGTTTAACTACCTCCCAGGCACACCAAATACTTTTGGCAACAAAGGTACCTTGGATTTGAACAGGATGTTTCATAACCAAGAGGTTTTGAAAGCCAGTTCCTTTTCTAAGCTGGTTTGTGCAATGGGTACCCAGAAGAAATACAGTGGTGAAGTAAAACTTCCCAGGCCTCGTTGCCAGACTAAGCTTAGCTTTGACCATGATCACATCTGGAGATTTAAAGATAAAGGAAACCACCAAGTCACTGAATAAAACCCTTAACTCAAGTATCATCTGAAGATCCATCACTAATCGCACAGTTGAGATGAGATCTATGATCCTCACTGAGTCTCTAATCTTTTATCTTAACCTTAGGTTTATTCAGAGATCACGCGACAAGGTGAAAAGATAACATTATTCTAATTATGATTTTATCTAGAGATTTAGAGATAACTAAGTCTTTGAATCGCTGAGCATTTTGACTAACCCCAGGTCCATCCAGAGATCATGCACATGCCATAATATTTAGATCACATCAATAGTTCTGATCTTAGTGTCAACTCAGCTTTTAACTTCATCTTGACCTTAATTTATTTGGAGATTACACGACTAAGAAATCTCTAAGTCACAGAATATTTTACTCTACCCTAAGTTTATTTAGAGATCATGTAATAAACACATGATAAAAACATGGTCTAAACCTTGCACTAAATCTCTAAATCATTTTGTACTTTCTCATATTATCTAGAGATTACACGACTGCCCTTGATCTTACTTTCAATCCACGGCTCGCACTAAATCTCACAATCTTTTTCTTTAACTCTAGTTTTTTCAGAGATTACGTGACCAAAGGCTATCTCACAATATCGTAATATTTGGGATAACTCTGGTCAAGTCTAGAGATTCAGAGATAAAGGTTATTTCTAAATCACTGAAATATTTTCTTAACATTAGGTTTATTTGGAGACATCATGAATACCACAAATCTCTTGGCCACTTAAACACATGTCTGCATCTTAGCTCATTACCTCTTGATCGCTGAATAATTCATGACTTATTGAATTTTTCTAGAAATTCAGCGCGAGACGCACATCTTTGTCTTGATCAACAGTCCAGATTTACTCACAAAAAAATTGACTTGGCTTTGATTTAACCACACTTGACCATGGTCCATTTGGAGATTCAGTGACTAAATAAAACTCTAAGTCACTGGATAATTCTTGTAACTCAGGTTTAATCTAGAGATCATGCGCTAGCCCTTAGATCTTTTCTTAATCAATGATCATTGCTAAGTCTCATAATATTTTTGTACTTTACTCATCCTTCCTAAAATTACATGACAACCCTTGATTATACTTTGATCCAACGACCTGCACTGAATCTTGAGACTATCTTCTTAACCAAACTTTCATTCTGAGATCATGCGACCAAGTTATCTATGAATCCTGTAATAAAATTTACTTGAATTGGTCTCAACCAGAAGTTTATCTTGAGATAACACGACAAGCTTTATCTCCAAGTCCCTGAAATATTTTCTAACACTGGGGTTTATTTGGAGATCACGTGTAGACCACATGATCAAGCCAAGAATAAAACAAGATCTATGACTATTAATTAATCGCTGAAGAAAAGATTGACCTTTTCATTTGTTTGGAGATCATGTGCTAGCCGCTCATCTAGATAAAGATCAATGATCCTCACTAAATCTCACAATGAATCTCTTAACTCTAATTTCTTTTGGAGATCACATGACAAAGCAATAAAGTAAACTCTGTCTTGACCTCGGCTTGGAATATGAGATTATGTGACTAAGATATCTTTGAATCACTAAATATTTCTTATAACTGAGGTTAATTCATGAGATCTAGTGCTAGCCACATGATTAAAACTGCATCCATGGTTATCGCTAAGTCTTTGAATCGTTGAGCCAACTTCACATTTGTCTAGCGATCACACACCAACCGCATGATGAGATCTAGATCAACCGCCTACACTTAATCTCTAAATGTATAAGAGCATATTCCATTCATCTTGATATTAAGAGATTAAATATTGCACCAAGTCTCTATACCATAAGGAATATTCGGTTTTGATTGCGAGATCAGGAGATAAAAGTAATGACTAAAAGCACATGACTTAAAACATCTTAAGTCACTTGACAAAAGTAACTTCAAATTAGAACAAGGCATGGAGTTCTAGTTTTTTTTGCATAGAAAAGACAAAAATGACCTAGGGTTTAAGGTTTTTAACCATTTTTCATTCCATTTCTTGGAAATCAGATATTTTGTAGAAAAATTTGATGGTACAATGGAATAAACATGGACATTTGAGGCATAACTGACATTAGGAACCAAAAACCTTTAACAATACTCAGAGAAACTAGTAATATACCCAACAGTGGATCTATTTGAGGATTCTTGAATGCAAGTTCATAGAAAGAATTATAGATCTCTAGGAGGCAGACCAAAACTACACTAACCTACTACAAAATCAAACACACAACTTGGAAAGAAACACACCTATACATAATTACAAGACTATTGTGCATAGAAAATTTTTATTCAATTGAAGAAGTTTTTCAAAAATTGTCCATGCACTGGAAATTCTTTTTCTTTATCATTCATATTCTTGAGACTATATGAATCCTTTCCAAAAGTTTGATGGATCCTAAAGGGACCTAACCACACAGATTCAAATTTATTATGCTTTCCCTTATTCTCAGCCCTGACGTTCCATTCAAGAACAAAGTCACCAGGCTGGAATTTTCTTTCATTTTCCCTTTTATCAAAGAGATATTTTCCTTTTGGATGTCTCTTCTCATTTCATCCAATTCTACTAATTGATTCATTCTTTCTTGCATTGTCTCAGAGACTTCTAATCCCTCATCTTGGATGAACTTATAGACTGGAAGAAAATTTTTCATAGGCATTTTGGATTGAACACCATACACTAGTTCAAAAGGAGACTTTCCTATTGCCCTTTTCACAGTAATCCTATCTACCCATAAGGAAAAATTCAACTTTGCATGCCATGCCCTCTTGTTTCTCTAGAGGGTCTTCTTCAAAATTTGTAGAATACTCTTATTACTGGATTTTTCTTTCCCATTGGCCTATGGATGGTATGGGGATGAATATGATATCACAATTCCAATGTCAGAACAAAAATCAAAAACTCTTCTGATCTAAAACACATTGCATTATCCATTACTAGTTTTACAAGGATACCAAACCTAGTAATGACATTATGCATCAGAAATTCAATTACTACTATGCTTGTATCCTTTTTAGTTGGAATTGCCTCAACTCACTTGGTAAAGTAATCAGTAGCAACTAAAATCCAGCTATGTCCCCCACTTGATTTTTTTGCAAATTATCCAATGAAGTCTATTCCCCACATAGCAAATGGTGCTTCTGTAACTACATGATTCAACAATAGGGCACCTAAAAACATCATCTTATTAGAGAATCTCTAACATGGTTCATATTTCCTGACAAAATAATGGGCATCTTTAAACAAATAAGACCAATAATATCTAGTCCTTAAGATATTATGAGCTGATACTCTAGCTGAATAGTGTCCTCCACAGATCCCAGAATGCATTTCCCTCAAGATCTTTTCAGATTGTCCTTTGTCTAAAAATATCAATAGTATTCCATCCCTATTCTTCCAATACAAGTCACCCTACAATAGTACATATCTCTGAGCTTGCAATCTCAGATTTCTTCTTTGGTTTTCATTCAAATATTGGGAAACTAGCATTTTTTAGGAAATACATAATGTTAGTACACCAGGGCTGCATCTCAATAATTGTAATTAATTATTGACAGGTATCAATATTGTTCACTTGAACTAGATCCAGATTTTCTTCTATCATCAATTTTTCTAGTCCTAATCTCCTCAGTAGCTTAGTAATGTGGATTTCTAAATCAAACTACTGAGTTTTGTTAATCCACTTGCATCTCTTCATTGTCACTTCACTTTGGACCAAAATGTCTTTTACTGCAGCATGGGGAACATATGCATTAATTTTAGCACATACCAAGTAGGGTCCAAATGCTTTTACTTCTTTCACTAAATCATAGGCTTGTTTCTCCATCAATTGATAATTCAATTCAGCTAATTGTAATGACTTACTAAAGAATGCTATAGGATGCTCAAAACCCTCCTCATCTTTTTGCAATAGCACTACTGCAATAGTGTGAAAAGATGCAAATGTAAATAGAGAAAAATGCTTAGTATAATTAAGAGAACTTAGAATAGGGGCTTCTTGTATTTCTTGTTTAATTTTTTCCAAAGCTTTGTGTGCCTCTGGGTTCCACTCAAACTTCACATCTTTCTTCAATAGTTTGACTATCGGGTTGACTAGCTCTGCAAAGATGGCAATAAATCTCCTAACAAAATTGATTTGTCACAAAAATGACTATACACCTTTTAGATTTTTTGGACCAAGTACCTTCTGAATAGCTTCAAATCTTTTTGGATCTATTCTTACCCCTTCCTTTGATACTATATGGCCCAAGAATTTTCCTTCAGTAACAACAAACTGATATTTTCTTGGGTTCAATGATATCCCATATTCTAGTAATTTGATTAATACCTTATCCAAATGGATATAATGGTCTTCTTCTCTTTTTGAGAAGGCTATTAGATCATCCTGATAAAATACCATGGATAAATCTATAAGATCCTTAAAAGCCTCATCCACAGCCCTCTAAAAAGTAGCACCAACGTTTTTAGACCAAAAGGCATATGGGCATGTACATAAGTTCCCCATGGAGTAGTAAATAATGTCTTGAATCACTCAGATTCCTTGATTAGCACCTGATTATACCCATAGAACCCATCCATCATAGATAATAGATCACATCTAGTGACCTTATGCAGCATAGCTTTCATATTAGGTAATCCATAATTGTCTTTCAGTGAAGCTACATTTAGGTTCCTAAAGTCAACACATAATCTTATGTCCTCATTATTTTTTCTTACAAGGACCAAATTTGAAACCCATATTGAATGTATTATAGGCTCTATTATTATTGCGTCCCTTAATTTCATCAACTCCATTTGCATCTTAGTAGCCAACAATGGGTTAATAGGCCTCTATTTTTCCCTAAATGGTTTTACATCTTCTTTCAATGGGATGTCATGTTGAATTAGGTCCTCTCTATAGGCTTTGAGGTCTTCAAAGGACTAGGAAAAAACATGTTTATATTTTTATAAGAATTTTTATCAAATTCAATCTCACATCCCTATCTAGCATTTTTCCAATGTAAACCAATTGAGGGGATGTCTTTGATCCTAGATTTATTTCCACCAAATCTCCCACCTTAGCATTGGATTTCTATGACATGTGTTGGAATTATATTAAAATGATGTACTGAGAGGGGAGGGGTGAATCAGTACCTCTAAAAATTTTCTTGGTTAGCCCATTAACCCTTAATCATTAGTTTGTAAATTATCTTTATCTAACTGTTCATCTTTCTTTATGTATATGCAATCATATCATAAGTTCTTTAATATGTAACCATAAAAGAAACATTCATGAAAATAGATAACACATAACACAAGATATGATATCACAGAAAACTCTTGTTAGGAAGTCAAAATGCGGTGGGGATTGTTACCCACAAGACTTCACTATCTGCAAATAAGAAGGGGCCAGTCAAGGCTTACAATTGGTCACTTCTGATGACCTACCCCGTTAGGAGTATTATAGTGGAGACCTATTAAGATCTACTTTGTTTGAAGCTTTAGCAACACTGTTAAGTGTGCACTCTATTAAGAGATTTGTAAAGAATGGTTAAGTCCACCTTCTACAAAATGATTTTAGATGTGATACGCTTGTTAGAATGCAACTACATAAGTCTTTGATATGATGATGTATGCAATATCTAATTTATGATAAAAGATCCTATAAAGCTTCATATGTATAATTAATCATCCTTCCATGATTTTAATACCTTTATCTGCTCATCGGTAGCCTCTGCGTGTTCTTGACAACTAATGTGATCTATTTCTGAACTTTGCCTGAATCCTACCTTCTTCTCCTTAGATGCTCTTCATGGATATCAACAACAATGAATTAATATCTCACAATTGATTTGAACATCTATTTATACTATATTTTGGCTCAATTCTTGATTCACACTTCACAAGTTAACTCTAGATCCAAAGTTTACAACTTGACCTTGATCTTTAGTTAGATATATTTTAGATCCGTTATGATGCTTTAAAACATTTACATAAAGCTTGCTTGACCCTCAAGTTATGATATAAAACAAATTAAAACTTTATAAATAGAATTACATTGCTTTATCTGACGTGTAAAACTCAGATCCACTATTTGCAGGTTCTGTAACTTACGGTCAGTTTTCTTTGTCGTTGGTGTTCCTTTCTTGAACTGGTCGTCAGGTATGCCTTTTCTGTTCCATCAGTTTTTTTCTCAAAATTGTTTCATCGGTGATGTTCTCAATGTTATGTTATTGACCTGTCAGTGATGTCCTATTCACTTCATCGGTGCAACACTTGTCAGTGTTCATCGGTCAATTCCATACTTATCATTTTTCATGACCTTTGTGTTCTGTCGGGTATGCTCACTGATTGTCGGCAATGCTTGTGCCTATGATCTCTGTCAATGTTTTTCACTAAGTGTACTAATGGAAAAATTAATGTCATCAACATGTAATTATCATTTATACTAAACATTCACTCCAATTCAACTAATCCCTTGGGAATATGATTAGAATCTAGTTGAACCACTTCTTTATCAAAAATATACTCTTTTCCATCTACCACTCCTATCAAAGAGTTATAGTCAATATTTTGGCCATCATAATGATCTACACACTAGATAAACCTGAGGATACCATCATCATCCTCAAAGACTTGCCAATTATGGATATTGTTAGGCACTTCTGACCTATTCTTGACTTCCACCACAAATATGCCAGCAAGGGTAATGTCATCATTCTTTAGGGAAATATTTGCAAGAAAGTCTGTCATTATATTGTTTGATCTCTCTACCCAAAGAATGTTAAAAGCATCAAATAATTCTAATCTATCCTAGGAAGCATATTTATACAACTTTTAGTCTGTCATCCTTAGCAGCATGTTTTGATCTAATTTGAGCTATAATTAGTTGGGAACCCCCATGAACTTGTAAGAATTTAATACCATGCTTGATGGCAATATCCATTCCCAATATTAATGCTTCATACTCAACTGTATTCTTGGTACAATGAAATTCTAACAAGAAAGAGTATTTAAAAGTAATACCTGATGGGGAAATAAACAAAACACCTACTCCTAATCCTTCTTTAGAGTATCCTCCATCAAAGTACATCTGTCACTGTGCATGTGTATTTGGGAACCTGTTGAGAAAGACACAAATACTCAATAAGTCATTGCATTAGCTTGAAAGGTTAAGTAAAACATGTAAAACCCACTAATATCGACCTATTTCCTGCTAACTAGGAGGAGCGTAATTAGTAACATATCAGCCCTCAGAATATGCTACAAATCAGTGATGAATACAACCTAGCATGAAGGATTTTTAGTTAAAACAAGCTAAAAAGATGAAAAACAAGCATTCTAGCTCTAAGCATGTGAATATTTAACAATGAAAAAGCATGGAATAAGAAGTGCAATATGATTCTAAGAGTAATCCAACAGCATAACAATGTATTTTTGATCTAATGTGAAGGCTTCTTTACTCTCAAAAATGGCTTCTATTTATAGAAGAATGAGAGAGAGAGGGGGGACAAGGTGAATTAATGAGTGAAGGGGCTCATTAATGAAGATATAAGAGCCATTAATTCCCAAGACATTAATGAGGCATGGGAGAGACATAGGCTTAAGGCATCTTCATTAATGAGGCATTAATGAAAAACTTAAAGAGGCAAGGGAGGATGTGAGAGGATGGCTTGAGAAAGTGGACCTTAAGAAAGTCAAGCTTGCGAAAGTGGACTTTCTCAAGTGGGTAATTGATTTAGGGATTTTATTTAATTCCTTTATAATTAAATACTATAGCCATGTTTGATTTTGGTTTGATTTGATTGGTCAAAATTGATTTGAATTGTATGGATATAATAGTTAATATAATTCAGTGATAAAAATCACTTAGAACATTAAATTGATTAGAAGAATTATGCCAAGTAGTAACACGGTCATTTGGACATAATCGAGGATATGATCACACTTAGGGGAAATAGGGTCCATAGTTAAAACAGAACAAATTCAGGTGGTTACATTTTCCCCTCTTTGAATTGATGTGCGAGCAGCGCATTGATTCAAAGAAAGTTTTTGATTTTGACATCAGAAAGATTGAGAATCCCATTCTTGGTTGTCGAACAAAATGTTGATGAGATCAGTCTCACACTTGATCGAACAAAATTGATAGAATTGATTTTGAACTTGGTTGTCATCCAAAGATCAATAAAAGATTTTAAAGATGCCTATTCTGAACTTGGTTGTCGTCCAAAGATTGATAATACTGATTCTGAACTTGGTTGTCATCCAAAAGCCAGTATGAATCTGCCAGGAGCTTTAAAATCTTCTAAAATGAGGAAACATAAGATATCCATCTTATGAGAACCAAAGCTTTCTATCCAACAGTTCTGACTTTAGTCAAGGAAACTATTATGCCCCTAGTTTGTTTGATAAAAAAGTCATTTTGATGTTGTTCCGAGTAAAAATTTAATTGATGATAGTGTGATCATGCCCCCTCGGGAATGAAATCAAAGGAAAAGAAATAAATCCCTCAGTTGAAAATAATAGAACACTTGCAGGAAGCAGGTGGACAAGAAAGAGTGGATTAGAAGAAGGTGTGTTTAAAAATAAACACACAATTACCATGTTAATTATGTGAAAATATGAGTAATAAGGCTAATAAAATGATGTTTAGACCAAGATATATGATAAAATGTGTAGTATTTACCAATGTGGTGAATAAATCAAGCAAACCCATAAGTTTCAAAATTGTCACAAAATTGATACGGTGCTGCTGAAAACATCGCAGACACCTTCAATTTGGTTCCCGATTGAATAAAAAGGGAATAGAAATGAACTAGGAGTTGTTCGGGAGGAGTTTCAGAAACCCTAAATGTCTCAAAAGACCCATATAAGCCTCCAAAGTTACCATTTTACTATTCATTTTCACATTCCTCCATAGAAATTCAGAGAGCTCTACAGCAAAGATGGTAGTCCCTGTGAGGAAGCACCGATTCGAGATGAGCCGCCGACATCAGCGACCAGCCGACTACCCACCGTCGGTAAGTGCCCAATAAACTACCCTGTGAATTTTGCATTTTTGAATTTCATGCATTTTTGTGAATTTTAGAGGCATTTGAAGTTAGGATCGCATCCAGGATTCCGGATCGCATCCGGTCAATCCCGACTCGCATCCGGTTTTTTCAGGATCTTATCCATTTTTTCTGGATTGATGAGTTAGTTTTGTAGATGATAACATCATTTTATAATGTGGATGTGATGAGTATATTACTGATATAAATATGTTTTTAAATGATACTAATGTGAAAATGCAAATGTATGTTTCTTTCGTTTTGCTAGTTATGCAAAATAGATGTATGGATGCACTTTGGGATGGAAAAGGAAAAATGCAATACATGAATGCTTTATTTTTTCTATTTTCCAGTTTCTGCTTTTCAAATGAATGCAAAATGTATGTTATGGAGCTACTACGATATTTAATATTAGTAATATGGATGATGTAATTAACTTGATGATTTAGAAGAAGATAGAAACCATTTTTGAGCTTAAATTTCCTTATGCTATTATGACCGTTAACAAAATGCATCAGACAATCTTTAAATGCAGCTATATGAAGACTCTTAGGACTTGTCACTGATTGAGGAAATATTGCAATATTTTTATCATCATTGGGTGCTTTTCGGAATGGATAACACTTGATAGTATAACCATCACTAATATCCACGGATATTATGATAATATGAATACTATGTTTTATTGGAATGTCGAAAATAGACTTAAGCATCAAGGCATAGAAGCCAAGATAACAAAATAGTCACCTTCCTTTTAATATACCAGAGTCTGATTAAGGTAAGATATTGGACCTGCAATGACCTTGAAAATTCATATCCTTGGGTACATTATCATTCATATACCTTAAAGAGAATCTGGATCAGAAAACAAACAAGGAAATTGTTTCAAACTCACCATAGTTTACACATAACAAAGATCAAGATATATGCGGCTATCCACCCAAAGTGGCATCTCTTACCATAAACATCCAAGTTAGGTGAAATTTATAGGATCATATGAAAAAATCACCATACACAGAAAATCAAGAAAACATTATGCCCCCTATCCTTGCGACTCTTTGTCTTTGCGTAGATGTCATTGAGTAACTAAGAAGACATAACAAATCATCAATTGAGAATCAATCAGAGAAAATTCATAATTACTTAGATGCCCCTAGTTGAAAATGTCATCAGGACATAAAAGAATCATAATCAAACCATTAGCAAACTGTGTGTTAATTAGTACTTTGTTCATCCATATGTCAAACACAGTAAAGATTCATCAATCAGAAATTTAGAATATAAGCAATATGGTGTTCCATGTTTGCGCATTGATAGGATCATTCGTTCATGTCTGGGATCCAATACGACTTGGTAGGAATGTTGTGAATGTCAATGTCATGTCCCATGTTATGAAAAGATACCCTTGTTTTTTAAAAGTGACATTGTTTTTCATGTGTCGAGAAACATTGTGTCTGTGAAGTGAACCATCCTAGACCAACCTAGCAACCACAACTGACTATGCCAACAAAGATGCCCCCAGTGTAGAATGACTTATTCCAAAGACGTAAAGATAGACAAATCCCAAGCGAGGATAAGATAGTCATGTAGGAAAATGAAGTCAGCGTATGAGCACAGGAAAAATTATGAAGGCCTAGTATCAGTTTTGCATTGATAGATGGAGCACAGAACACAAGTGACACCTGATTGCTAGGTTTTCACCACTTGGCAAGATCCTTTTCTTTCTTTTTTCTACCAAGATGCTTGTTTTACCAGGTGCTCATCTAGGCACTTTTCTCTTTTTTCAAATTTTTGGCTATTTTTTCTTTTTTGAATGTTTTTGTAGTATCAAGGCGCCTGTTTACCAGGTTTTCACCAAGGATACCCATTTTGAAGGACCTTTTCCACTATTTTTGGATTTCTTCAGGATCAATTTTTTGAATGTTT
>MU227567.1:1807143-1834643 GCA_018584345.1 Thuja plicata
CTTGCAGTAGATTAGATGAATGAATGGCTAAAGAATATAAAAGTGCAGAAATGTTTTAAAGTTTTAAGTGTTACTGATTCACCCCTCCCCTCTCAATAACTCTGTTAGTCCTGAATATTTCCAACATATAATAGTTAATATAATTTAGTGATAAAAATCACTTAGGTCATTAATTTGATTAGAAGAATTATGCCAAGTAGTAACAAGTTCATTTGGACATAATCGAGGGTATGATCACACTTAGGGAAAATAGGGTCCATAGTTAGAATAGACCAAATTCAGGTGGTTACAGTCACAATCCATCTTGTTGCAATAGTAGCTTATCCAATATTGGGTCAGTGTTTCTTAATTGTTGATTGATCTCTTCAACAACAAAATTTTCCATGTCAATATCTATACAAAAATTTAGTTGATCAGGCATGACCATTTCAACCATAACAAAAAAATGAGGCTCTTTGTACAACTTGACCTCAGTGTCATTCACAGGAATTGTTGCATATGAAAAATATAGTTGCAATATTCCTGCTACTGTTGTTACCGATTGTCTAAATAAAAGATTACCATAATGGGGTTTTGTGTCAACAATAACTATATCTATTCTATAGGTAGCTTCAGGGAATGCAGCAATTTTGAATTCAATATCCTTCAATGTTCCTATCACTGGGACTCCCTATTATCCATTGAATAAAAAATTGTAGCACAAGTACTGACTTAAAGGCCTAGTTCTCTCATGACATGATATGGCATCACAATAGCTGCAGCACCAGAGTCTATCATGCAATTCTTTACTAGAAAATGATTTATCATCAAAGTAACATAGAATGAATCAAATGACAGTGGTTCTTGGGTGATCACATTTCCAATATAGATATTAGAGAGTTCCCTACTTTTCTTTAGGCCTTTTACTTGTTTATTCTTTTCATTGACAGATGGAACTTCTCTCTTATCATTATTCAAGGTCAAGGAAACTTCTTCCTGGTTTGACACAGGGACATCTTCTATCCCTTTCAAAAGTGCAAGAGCAACTTCGTAATGCTCATTTATCTTCAACATCTCTATTAGTGGGACTGAAACTTTTATTTGAGTAAGAGCATGTCTCATGTCAAATATAGGCAATTCATAAGATACATCACCTATCATTTTACCTTTCTTGGCCTTATCAGTAGCCACTTTTTCTTCTATTTTTGTTTCTTCTTTCTCCTTCTGAGCAGAAGAATATTTATCTTTCTTTGTATCTTTCTTTCCTTTACTACCCTTTCCATGAGATTCTGCAACATTCTGTGGGGCATCCTCTTTAATGAAAATAGTGACAAGTTTTCCTTGACCAAGCTCAATTTTCCAATTCCTCAGATTGTATGCACCTCTAGCCTTGTTTATTGCTGCTATGGTTAGGGATCCTTTTTCTTCATCACTTGGTAACCTGAAATGGGGATGCTCATTTTCATCACCCACTACATTAATAGTTCTTTGTGATATAATACTAGTCTAATCATTTTAATTAGAGATCACTTGGGGCTAGTATTCTAGGTATTTACTTCTTCTATTTCTCAATTCTTCAATAGATTCACTTTTTTCAGGATACCATGGATAAGGAAACCTCACAGTGAACATATTCACAGTAGTAATTTCTTATTCATGACTTGTTTGTGCACTTCCCTTCCCCATTTGATCAGCTAGGGCTTGGGATACAACACATTGGTAAGAAGAGTGAGACATGTTGCAAGAAGCATACCAAGGAGTATTCTCCACATAATTTGTTCTATTTCTTTTCATGGGATCAAGGGTTTCTATTTTTTTTTGGTTTTCTTGGTTCTTAGGGATTGGCTTGCCATCTTTCCAATTTGTTCTATATGACATGTCCCTCAGATTAGGTTGTTTATCATACCTTTGATATTAGTACTTATTGTCATGAAAACCTATATCACTCTTATCCATTTTAGTAGTAAGATCCTTTACTGCACTCACCAATTTATCAAACCTATCATCTTCCTTAATAGGTTTGCTTTCTTGTCCCTTCTCTTTCCAAAGTTTTCAATCCTCTCTCTTCCCCATCTTTCCTGAGGCTTGCCTATTACTCTCAATGTCTACTTTTGTTTTGTAAGCCTCTCATGGTAGGGGGGTTCTTATCTCTAATAAGATAGGACATCTTCCCATCAACAACATTGAAATAGGTAGTTAGAAAAACTTGTTCATCTAACCTTAACACTTGGAATATCTTGTTCATAGTATTTTGGGACCTATTGTTAAAATATGACATGCTCTCATTAGGGAATTTTTTAATGTTTTTTAAATTCATTTAACGTGTAACCAGAGTTAACATGTTCTCTATATTGTTCCCTAAAACATTTAACAAGTTCTTCCCAAGATGCTATGCTATCATTAGGCAAATTCCTAAACCAATCCATGGCATCTTCTATAAAGGACTGAACAAAGAGCTTCATAATAATATCTTCATGTTCTATTTCAAAATTAGTAATCTTATCTGTGAAATATTTTAAATGTTCTTCACAAGTTATGACATTATTTCCTATAAACCTAGGGATTCAGTCTCTTACCTCATTGGGGATCATATTAGGATGACACGGGATGGCATCAAAGAAAAGAGGTCTATATATGTCCAAATGGATAGGTCTTCTTTGGAAACTTATCAAAGTATTGTTTCCACTTGGGCCTGCTACACCTCCTTGATTTTGAGTGGACTAAGGACCTCCTTTTTTTAGACCAAAGATTTCAGTAGGGGGACTAGGACCATATTGTTGAGCATTTGGACTAGAACCACCTGGTGGTACCTGTTGCATTATCCTAGTATTAATAGGCATGGAGCTACTTGCAGTATTATTTGTAGTAGCATGCAAGAAAACAATCCTCATCTTCATGACAACTGCAACAACCCCTAACTCCATCTTTTATAGCTACTTGGCTAGATCTTCTTTAGCTTTTATTGCCTGTTCAAGTTCTATGTCAACTTGAGACATTCTTGCAGAGATAGTTTTTCTTTTCTTAGGCTCATTAATACTTATGCCAACAAATTTTTTTTTTCCTTTATCAGAGGTATCTTTGTCAATTTTCTTGAGCTTGGCATTTTTCTCAATCTCATGAGGGTGCAATTGCCTTATGACAGGTCCTTCTCCTTCAAACTCATCTTTGTTAGATTTTGATCTTTTATTTGTAAATTGTTTCCTTAGAGATCCAAGGTCACCAAACAAAACTTTGTCTGGACCCTTAACCTCCTCATTTAGGATTTTAGCCTTAAGCTCATTTCTCCTTGTTTCTGCCAAGAGTTCTTCTCTCTCAGTTAATAAGTCATAATTTTCTTTCTCATGCCTTTTTCTTGTATCTTCTATCTATGATTCTTGCTCACGCTTATTTCTTATCAAGGCTATAACTTCCTCTCTCAATTTATCAGAATCATAAGTTGTTGTTTCAGCAGCATATGTCTCTCCTGGTTGTTCTAGTGTTTCTTGTGCAAGGAAAAAGCCTACATTTTTCATCTCTCCGTCTCTAAAAGGATCAAAAGATATGTCAGCTCTATAAGGACCCAATGGCGTTGATTTATCTTCACTCTTAGATGAGGATGACCTTCTCTCAGGGATAGGGGTTTCCATTCTCCCCTTTGAATTATTGGGGGAATCATGGTTTGATCCACCTCTTTTGGACCATTGTCTCCTTCTAGGTGTATGGAGCTCATATCCTATATCTTTATTTGGATTAGCTCTATAGTAATACCTAGTATTTCTTTTCTGACTCATTTTAAAATTAGACTAGTACTTTCAATATTTCAATATGCAAATCACACTGGAATGCATAGAGTATAGAGTCGCCACCAACAACAAGTATGGGAAAAAATATTTAAAATGGTCAGGAAACATAACAATAGATAATTAGTCTCTATGAAATTTGGAAATCCTATTGTGAACTCCCATTTCTCCCTAGTAGAGTTGCCATTTTTAGTAACTCAGATGGGCCAATGATATGATAATAAAACACTTAGCTCTTTATAGATGGCTAGAAAATTTTTACAAGATTGTTACACTTCCATCCCCAGCAGAGTCACCATTTTTTTAGAGCTTTTTCTTGTAGAATCTTAATATAGGAATAATGATTTACTCTTAGATTCCCAACTTTTGATTCATACAAGTAAAAGTCTAATTGATGAGGATTTATCCTCCTTCTTGTTTGAGCTCCACAGACTCAGGTGGGTGTACCTTCTACAGTTTATTTCTTCTCAGTAAAAATTATCAGTGGATCAAGGGTTACACTGATTTTCTCTTGTGTTTTACTACAAAAACTGACAAAACATTTTTCAAATGAATACGACCAATCTAATACATAGCTTAACAAGCTAGACCATGAACTTGACAAGGGAAAATAAAAGTGAAATAAGGATTCTCATCCTTCTTCTATTCGAGTTCTAGACTCAAGAAGGCTAACCTAATGATTCTCTCTCCAAGGAATCAAAAAAATGAATTGTACTCTTCAATATGATTAATAAGTATCTATGTTATTAATAACAAAAATTGAAAGGATTATTTAGATTTAAATTTGATGATGAGAACTGCGAATCAAAATCTAGACCAATGCCTAATCCAAGGAAAAGAGTCAATTGAGATATACATTCATAGAAATTAATTAATTGAAACACACATGAAACTTAGATGGAGTGCCTTAAAAACCACCTTCTCATTCCTACACCCATGTATCAAATTCCCACACTAATAATTAACCCTCTGAAACTATTTATAAGGTTTACTCCCTCGAAAGAAAATTGCAAATACTCTCATAGTTACCTTGCAACCAGTATATTTAAAATGCCTTAAAAATTCCAAGAACATAAATATAAACACAAGAAGATATCATTGATGTGAAACAAGAAAATCCATTTTTATTTTATTAAAATATTTCTTCCTCAGTACATTTAGAAAGACAAAAAGCTTGAAACTAGACAAAATTCAGAAATATGCCTCATAGTTTTGAATTCACCATCATTTACAACATCTTACAAATTTCTATTTATAGTTAGCACTAGTCATCTTGGAAACCTTAAAGAGAAAGGATGAAACAAGCTTTAGATGGCTAGGAAAAACCTAAAATTACTAAAAGACAAAAATATAGTTACATCTTCAGTCAGTGGAGAAGAAACACTCGAGTAGCTGATTTGAAATGATTCCAAATCTTTGGCAGTGGGCACCTTTGTCTGTAGATATTCTAGGTAACCTCTTGAGGTTGTTATGAGACCTAGTGACTTCCAATACAGGATAAATTACACTAGTCTTGCTAATGATTACCCTCCATGTGCTCATTGATGAGGTGCAAGGTGACACTTCACTCTTCATCTATCACATCCAAGTTGATGGTTGTTGGTTTCTTTTTCTTTGGCTTGGTGATATTATCCCATTGTATAACTTCATATTATAAAGGCCGATTAAGCCCTTGTAAGCCTTGTAACTACTTTATTTTCCTCTCCTATCTAGCATCAGTAATGACCTTAACATCTACAAAAAACTTTACAAAGTCTATTTATTCTTTGAAGGCTTCATGTAAGGCCTTGTTGCATCTATCCATGTCCAGGACACTATCATCTGTTAGGAATGCCTCTTTACTAGGTAGTAGAATATCAAATACCTTCCTCCACTCCTCAACAGATTTTATCTGATCATATTCTCCCTTGACTAGAGGAATAAACCTGTTAAAATCTGGGCCAAACATACTGACCCTTGCCTAAATTTGATTGGATTTTCCCTTGAAGAATAACAATTTTGTGCCAATCTTCTCAATCCTTTACCCACTTGGAAAAATATCTCTGGGAGACTAGTCCTATGTGGCTACAGGACTTCTAGTCTCTCAAATAGTGATCCCTTGCTTGACCATGTGCCAAAGTATGGGTCCAGAGTTGTAATGTGGCCCTTCACCTCTATTTCCAAGACAGGTAACTTACTATAGGCCTTGTGTACTAGGTCAACCTTTTCCTTCAAGATGTCAATATTGTGCTGCAAGATATTCAATAATGCATCTAAATCCACTTCATTTTGATCTAGGCCTAGCTACTCTATTTCTTGTGGGAAGTCTTCAGTAGTCTCTGTTTGAATAGACACAACTTCCTTGGCTTGAGTGGGGAGATCTTTGGGAGCCTCTTATAATTTATTTTTCAACACCTCCACTTTCCCCTCTAATGACTTGATTTTAATCAAGCATCTTTACCTATCCTTGATCACAACAACAAACTCATCAAATAGTTTTGCATAACTTGCAGAGAGTTGTTATGTTTTTTCTTGATTAAGATGGGCAAAGTGGGTGACTGCCTTGGATATCTCTAAGTCAGTTGTGTTCTAAACTATCTAGATGATCTTATCCCCATCCATATTTTCTTCAACACTAGAAAAGGATGGATTTTGTGTCCTTGGTTCCAGAGACCACATGGCTAGAGTTTGGGATCTTGGATCATATCCACATCCCCTGATCATCTCCCCAATTTGTGTCTCAGAAGACAAGTTGGCATTTGGTTTCTTTCTTATTTGATAAATTATAAAAGTAGAGGCCAAATCCCACCCAGGAACAAGTAGCATTCCACTAGACTTGACTAATTTCTTACCTCTTCAGGTGTTATAGTCTCATTTTATTGATTATAAGCTTTCAAAGCTTGTAGGGCATCACTTTGCACAGTATCGCCCCCTGTCAATTGCAACTGTGCTCCTACTTCGTATTGCTTTTTCCATATCAATAAATTATTAAATTCATTAGCCTTGATGAAAGAATCATCACTAAGGAATTCTTCTTGATGGAGTTCTCTTTCATCTTGGAATAGCTAGAGAGGTAACTCCACTTCTACTTGGATATCCTTTTTTTTCTTCCCTTCTCTGATCTTCTTCCTCAACTGATGGTGTTACTACCTATCACCAATGATCAAGGCAATCACTTTATCCTTTTTCTTTCCTTGTGCCTCTTCTTCAGAGGGCTCCCCTTGTTCTACTCTCTATTTGTTTTATGGAGGCTCATCTGTCACCTTAGTATCAGGGACCTCTGTAAGATCAACTTCTATGTTCTGCTCCACTGCAGGTGGCTAATTCATCTGAGGAGGGATATGTATAGGGTATCCTCCCTCACTATCCTCTTCATACTCAGAGGAATAATTCTTCTTAGGGCCTCTTTATTTTTCATCAATCTGTCCCTCTAACTGATTATACAAAGTATGATATGATTCAATCATCTTTGCGAGTCTTTGCATTTGAGGCAAATCTGGGAAGAAACCTCCAAAATGGATTTCTTTTTCCTTCATTTCTTGTTCCAAGTAAATTATTTCTTCGTACTTTTAATCTCTACTTGTTTCCTCATCATCATCCAAGATGTTTTTGATGAGATCTTCTTCCCCACAATCTTCATGCTCTTTGATAGCAGTGATGCTTGGGGTTAGAAGCTTCTTTGCACTTTTAATAAAACCTTCTGGGTATACATGCCTATACAAGGCCATGCTCATCTTGTATTGGCCTAGCCATTTATTCAATGCATCCATGGCCCTTTTCACAATGGTAAAGTTAGCTATCTTGATTTTTCTGGGTGTGACGTTTCCTTTTGTATGAGGATCCAGATGCTCCTCTTCTGTCCACATCAACTATCAGATAAACTCCATTATGGCCACTCTTCGAGGCACATACTTTGGAAGTATGTTTTGGGCTTAGGAACATCCATAAAACCTAATCAAGGTATAGGTATTCTCACAATATAAGTCACTCCAATTGTGATCTCCTGACCATTTTTCTACATATTTGCAAGGTCTTAGAAGTTGAAGTGCTAAAACATATAGTCTACTTACATTAAGGCCCATTAATTCTAGAAGTGGATGTACAATATAGTTCTCAAAGCCACATAATTCATTCTCATTTGAATTATAATTCCAAACCCTAATCCATAATTGTAGGGTTTTGGCTGGCCTTGGAAAAGAGTTCTAGGTCTTAGCAACTCTGTTTTCATGTTTTCAACATTAAAGTATAAAATCAAATGCATTAAAAGAGAGTAATGCATAAACTTGGGGTTTTCCTTCTTCTGAATGTTGATCAGGCCCTCGTGCATTCTATTAATGACATATTGAATGTAGTCAAAGTCTATGTTGGAGTGGGAGTTTTGAATATCTAGGATGATCATTAGAAAATTTGCAAGAAACTTCTCAAGGTGTCCATCTATGCCTAGTACCCTACACAACCCATAGCATATATACTTCATGTAAAAACAAAGTTCTTTAAATTCATAGGGTGCACCATTCGAAGTAGGCATTGGGGCCACATAATTTCTATTAGACCTAGGCACATGAGTCTTGACCAACTTGCTGACTATGTTGACCTTTCTGGTGTATTTGTTCTGCAATTTTTGTAGATCAATCTTTGTGAAAGAGGCATGGTAAATGCCAAAGGCTTTCATAAAGGATGCCCTATCCAAGGTAAATAAGGTTGTTTCATCTCCTTTTCTAATTTTCTAAGAGGTAGATTCATATATCCTGGATAATGTTAGATCAATAGGTCAACATCCACAAAGACATTAGGACAATTATCTTAGCAAGACCTAATGTCCAAGGGTTTGAGACTGGGATTTTCCTATCCTTATTGATATAGAAATAATTGAATAAATGAAAACCAAAACACCCAGGAGTGTTGGTATCCCTACAATTAGACATGCCATCAGTAAAGGACTCATCATCTACCTTTTCATTTTGATTTTTTCGTGGAAGCGGAGCAATGAATTCATCCGAGAAGTTCCTCTTTCCTTTCATCTCTTCCTCTGCATCTTTGTTTCATCCACTAGCTGAAATCCTGCTCAGTCCTACTTGAATCATCTTCACTGATCTTGTGAACAATTCTCTTCTCTTAGACACAAACTTCTTCTCACAATTTCTCTGAAAACTTATGCAATTTCTTCGCTATGTGCTCTGAAAACTTTGGTAACCACAATGTACAAAGGATGCATCTATTTATCATTGAAAATTCAATGCACCAGTCTAGTTGAGAACTTGGAAATTATTTCTCAATCAATTTTTCAATAACTTTGTGTTTCTTGACATCAATTCTATCCTAGCTATAGCATTTTAAGTTGACAAGTAATCAAATTTGAAAAGCCTAGTTGGAAAAGTCATTAGTGCTTTTCAGTTTTAAAACCTTATTTTATGTAAACAGGTTCGATACACAATCTGATTGGCATGATTTTATTGCCTTTTCACAGCTCAGCAGATTACTTGTACTCTGTCAGAATATTTTGTCTTTAATAGCTCTGCCTTTTATATTTCTTTCCTTGACATGGCACGAGAACAAACTTTTAAGATTTTGCCATACTCATACCACAGTTTATTTGGAGACCACGCGACTGCTTTATCGCCAAGTCATTGAGAGTTTTTTATGACCCTCGTTAACTCACGAGATCTAGCACCAACCACAGATCTTCTTCTTCATCAAAGGTTCTCACTAAGTTGTTAGACAATTTCTTTAACTTTGAATTTGTTCTAAGATTACGCATTGGCCACTCATTTTAACTTTACCCTACCTTTGGTTTACTTCTTAACATTGAGAAGCTCATTTCTTGTTATCTCTGAATTGCTGAATAAACTTTACTAAGCTTAGCTTTGACCATGATCACATCTGGATATTCAGAGATGAAGGAAACCGCCATGTCACTGAATAAAACCCTTAGCTTAGTTATCATTTGGAGATCTAGTACCAATTGCACATCTGAAATGAGATCTACGATCCTCGCTGAGTCTCTAAGCTTTTATATTAACCTTAGGTTTATTCAAATATCATGCGAAAAGTAAAACAGATAAACTTATTCTAATTCTGAGTTTATCTAGAGATTCAGAGATAACTAAGTCTCTAAAACGCTGAGCATTTTGACTAGCCCCGAGTCCATTCAGAGGTCACGCACACACCGCAAGATTTAGATCACATCAATGGTTTAGATCTTATTATCAACTTATATTTTAACTTCAACTTGACCTTAATTCATTTAGAGATTATGTGACTAAGAAATCTCTAAGTCGCTGAATATTTTACTCTCTCCTGAGTTTATTCAAGATTCACGCGATAGCCACACGATAAAAAATTGATCTACGACTTGCACTGAATCTCTAAATCATTTTGTAATTTCTCATATTATTTGGAGATTACATGACTTCCCTTGATCTTACTTTCACTCCATGGCTCGTACTAAATCTCACAATCTTTGGCTTTAACTCAAGCTTGTTTCAAGATTACGCGACCAAAGGCTATCTCACAATTTTGTAATGTTTGGGCTAAATTTGGTCAAGTCTAGAGATTCAGAGATAAAGGTTATTTCTTAATCATTGAAATATTTTCTTAACCTTAGGTTTATTTAGAGACTTCACAAACACCATAGATATCTTGGCCACTTAAACACATGTCTATATCTTAACTCATTACCTCTTGATCGCTAAAAAATTCATGACTTATTGACTTTTTCTAGCTATTCAGCACTGGACACACATCTCTGTCTTGATCAATGGTTGAGATTTACTCCTGGAAAACCTGACATGGATTTGATTTAACCACACTTAACCATGGTCCATTCGGAGATTCAGTGACTGAATAAAACTCTAAGTCACTGGATAATTCTTGTAACTTGGGTTTAATCTAGAGATCACGTGCTAGCCCTCAGACATTTTCTTAATCAATGATCAACGTTAAGTTTCATAATCTTTTTGTACTTTACTAATTCTTCCCAACATTACATGACAACCCTTGATTTTTCTTTGATCCAACGGCCTGAACTGAATCTTGAGACTATCTTCATAACCACACTTTCATTCCGAGATCACTCAACCAAGTTATCTCTAAATATCGTAATAAAATTTACTTGAATTGGTCTCAACCATAGTTTTATCTGTAGATTACGTGACAAGCTTTATCTCCAAGTCTCTAAAATATTTTCTAACACTGTGGTTTATTTGGAGATCACACACAGACCACGTGATCAAGCCAAGAATAAAAAAATATCTACGACTATCACTTAATCACTAAAGAAAAGCTTGACCTTGGAATTTGTTTGGAGATCACACGCCAACCACTCATCTAGAAAAAGATAAATGATCCTTGCTGTATCTTGCAATGAATCTCTTAACTCTGATTTATTTTGTAGATCACGTGACAAAAAATAAAGTAAAATTTGTCTTGACCTTGGGTTGGCTTACAAGATTCTGCGACTAAGCTATCTCTAAATTGCTGAATATTTCTTATAACTGAGGTTAAGTCATGAGATCTAATGCTAGCCACATGATTAAAACTACATCTACGGTTATCGCTAAGTCTCTAAATCTTTGAGCCAACTTGACTTTATTCTAGCAATCACGCGCCAACCACACAATGAGATCAAGATCAACCACCTGTGCTTAATCTTTGAATGTATAAGAACATATTCCATTCATCTCAAGATTAAGAGATAAAAGCTTGCACCAAGTCTCTAGACCATAAGGAATATTTGGTTAGGATTGCGAGATCAGGAGATAAAAGTAACGACTAAAAAGTACATGACTTAAAACATCTTAAGTCACTTGAAAAAAGTAACTTCAAATTAGAACAAGGCATGGAGGTCTACAGTTTTTGGCACAGAAAAGACACAAATGACCTAGGGTTTAAGGTTTTTGACCATTTTGCATTGTATTGCTTGGAAATCAGACATTTCATAGAAAATTTTGATGGTACAATGGGATATACATGGAAATTTTAGGCATAACAGACATTATGAACCAAAAACCTTTAGCAAGACTTAGAAAAACTAGAAATATACCCAACAAAAGAAATTGGTCATTTTTATGTGTCTACAAGTATAATCCATCATATGCAAGTATATCAACAAAGTATAATCTATCATAAATATATCAAGTCCTAAAACATGAAATATGTACATGTAATATTATTTAGACCACCTCAAGTAGTTCAGACCGCTCATGGAGAACATTTAATATTCTCTCATGATCCTCACTATCTAGTCTCCACTTACGACGTCCACAATTAGATTTAACTCGATTGAGACAAAGGGAGGTAGTAACTACTAGGTGGCTATATTGAAACACCTTATTGTCAGGTTGATAATCAACAAAGTGAATCCCATGTTGGACTATGTTGATTTTCTTGAAATAAGTTCCCTCTAAAATAACAAAACTTGTACCAAAATTTTTAGCAACATTTAAAATAATTTGGGCGGGACTGGTGCGAAGGGTGCATAGACTTCTGAGTGCAACAAGCTAGATGAAGCTAAGGAAAAAGGGAACCAAGGGAAGGATCTCGATGCTGGACTTGTGCCTAGGGACCTAGGGGGTGACCAAGGTCTGTTGAGTCAAAAGGAAAATAGGAGCCCAACAAAAAGTGGGCATCCCTATTTGGAGTCAAACCTACAGGTAAGTCATCCTTACCACCAGTCAAGAACATCTCAAAACCTTCTCAAGGGAGTTTTGCAATAGATATTTTGGATCAGCTTATTGACCACACTATTGCAAGAATGAAAAATTCTTTGATTGGGAGATTTATGGGGGTTAGACCAAACATTGAAGTGGTTAGGGTTTATGCCTCTAGGAAATGGGACCTGAAAGGGCAAGTGGATGTGGTAGCAATGGCAAAGGTATGCTTGTCTTTTTTTTCTTATGTGAAGAATACAGGATGAAAATACTATGTAACAGACCATGGATGATAGGAAAAAACACTCTGGTCCTCCAGAAATGGTGCCCTAATCTGATCTTTAAGGAGGAAGTTGTTAGCCAGGTTCCTGTATGGGTCAAGCTCCATGGCCTACCTCTTGAATATTGGGTGGAGGATATATTTGCGGGGACAGAAAATTCCTTTGGGGAACTGCTATTAATAGATAATGTCACAGCTTCAAGGAGAAGGCTTACATATGCAAGGATATGTTTTGGGATTACACAAGATACAAATATGCCAAAAAAAATTAATATACACTCTAAACTGGGATCGTGGGGGAAAAATATTGAATATGAAACCATTCCCTTTGCGTTCTTTCATTGTAAGAAAGCTAGTCATTGAGAAAAGAAATGCCCGACAAAAATTAACCAGAGAAAGACTAAGAAATGGGTACCGGTGGGGAAGGTGAAGAGAGATGGGGGAGAGACTTCAAGAGAAGATCAAATCAATAAAAAAATGGAAAACACTGTGATATCAGAAAATGGGGATGAAAGCATTATAAATGGCCATTTAAATAATGGAGGATTAGAAGGCTAAAAATTATAATGGAAATTATAAATTATAAAATTTATAAACCTGTACCAAAATTTTAGTGACTTAAACGGAGAGCGTGGAGAGCAGGAGCGGCCAAATTCAATTTTGAATTTGGGCGGGACTAGTGCAAAGGGTGCAGGGACTTCTGAGCACAGCAAGCTAAATGAAGATAAGGACAAAGGGAACCAAGGGAAGGATCCCGATGCTGGGCTCGCACCTGGGGACCCAGGGGGACCCAAGTTTGTTGAGTCAGAAGGAAAATAGGAGACCAACAAAAAGTGGGCATCCCTATTTGGAGTCAAACCTACAGGTAAGTCATCCTTACCACCAGTCAAGAACATCTGGAAACCTTCTCAAGGGAGTTTTGCAATAGATATTCCAGATCAGATTATTGACCACACTATTGCAAGAATGAAGTATTATTTGATTGGGATATTTTTGGGGGTTAGACCAAACATTGAAGTGGTTAGGGCTTATGCCTCTAGGAAATGGGACCTGAAAGGGCAAGTGGATGTGGTGGCAATGGAAAAGGGATGCTTATATTTTTTTTCTCATGTGAAGAAGACAGGATGAAAATACTATGTAATGGGCCATGGATGATAGGAAAAAATACTTTGGTCCTCCAGAAATGCTGCCCTAATATGATCTTTGAGGAGGAAGTTGTTATCCAGGTTCCTATATGGGTAAAGCTCCATGGCTTGCCTCTTGAATATTGGGTGGAGGATATATTTGCAGGGTTAGAAAATTCCTTTGGGGAACTGCTATCAATAGATAATGTCACAGCTTCAAGGGGAAGGCTTACATATGCAAGGATATGTGTTGGGATAACACGGGATATGGATATGCCAGAAAAAAATTAATATACATTCTAAATTGGGATTGTGGGAGAAAAATATTGAATATGAAACCATTCCCTTTGTGTGCTTTCACAGTAAGAAAGTTGGTCATTGGGAAAAGAAATGCCTGGCAAAAATTAACCAAAGAAAGACTAAGAAATGGGTCCTAGTGGGGAAGGTTAAGAGAGATGGGGGAGAGACTTCAAGAGAAGATCAAATCAATAAAAAAATGAAAAAAACTGTGATATCAGAAACTGGGGATGAAAGCATTATAAATGCTGTTTTAAATAATTAAGGATTAGAATGTAGTGATAGCTATGAAGAAAATCAGGAAAATGAGAAGGTTCAAGTGGAAGAGGGGGAAATACATGAAGTAGGACAGCAAGAGATTAAGAATACATGGGTAACAGAGGGGAAAGGCAATGAACAACCCATTACCCATGATGAGGAAAAACAACCTGAATGGAGCTTAGAAACTAAAACCAAACAAATGGAAGAGGAAAGAGTAGGGAAGGATACCCAGCATTGCATGATCTTAAGTCAAGAAACCTTTGACAATTCTGAGAATACATCCAAGGGGGAAAGAAAAATATCTTTTGATACAAAAACACCTACTTGGGGTGACTCAGTGGATATCAGCCAAGCCCTTGTGGGGGAACAAAGTGACCTACAAGATGGGAAATAAATCCATGGGGAGAAGAAGAAAACAAAGAAAGAAAAGGAAACAATAATCATAAAGTATCAACAAGGAGTACATAAAATCGGGATGTAGGAGGAACTTTATCACCATTAGGGAGACCGTCAAACATGAAGAAAAGAGTCAAGGAGACTAAGAAGAACATAGTGGATGGTAGCCATCGGATCCTAGAGGTGGGATCCTTTGTTAAGGTATGCAGATAATTTCTTGGAATATTAGGGGATTGAATAATCCCTATAAACAGGATATTGTTAGGAATATGATTAGGGATAATAGACCAGACATTTTTTTAATTCAAGAGACTAAAATGTTAAAGGAGAAAGCAGAAAAGCTTAGATTTTTCAATAATGGGATTATTTGTGGGGGTGACTTTGACGGTGCTTCAGTGGGTATTGCTACAGTTTGGAATGGTGATATAATAAAAGGTGATGTAATTTATCAAGGTGATAATTTGGCTTGTATTAAGTTTAAACATCTTGAGGATAATACTTCTTGGGTATTGACTAATATTTATGCACCCAATACTAAAAAGGGTAGAGAGGTTTTCTAGAACAAGCTATCCTCTTTGAGAAATGTCTATAATAATGAAGAATGGATTGTCATGGGATATTTTAATACTCCCCTAAAAGAAAATGAAAAAAGGAGGAAGTCAAACAAATCTGGAAAGTAGGATGGATCTTATGAATTTCATAGATTGCCATTCTCTCCATGATATTGACCTATAGGGAATCAAATACATTTGGACAAATAGAAGAAGTGATCAAGATCTTACTCAAGTTAGACTTGACAGGGCTCTCATTACCAATGAATGGTTTACTCATTACTACTGCTTGTTTTTTTCTCATACGAGGGTGGGATCGGACCATAATCCTATAACTTTTCTGGTGGACCCCATAGACAAGAAAAGGAATTTTCCTTACATATTTGAGAAAATGTGGACAATGTATCCACAACTTGAAAAAAAAAAAAGAATGGTGGAAGATCAAAATCAAGGGTACAACTATGTTTATTCTGGCCAAAAAACTTTAAAATGTCAAGGATAACATTAAAGATTGGAATAAAGAGACTTTTGGCAACATATTCTCTACTAAGGGTAATATTAGCATGGAGTTAAAGAACATACATGATAGAATTTAGAAGGATGGATATGCCAACATATCAAGAGATCAAGAGAATGAAAAATTGGTTGAGATGCATGATATAATTGCTAAAGAAGAAACCTTTTGGAGACAGAGATCGATAAAGATATTCTTGAAGGAGGGAGACAGAAATACTAAATACTTCTTTATTAAAACTCTAAAACATGGGATGGCTAATAGAATCTCTAAGCTCAATATCAGTGGTACTCTATCAGAAGATGAGGAGGCCATAAGATTGGAGGCTAAGAATTTCTTTCAAAATTTTCTTCAAAAAGACAATGATTTGAACAATGAAGAACAAAGGGAGTTTTTGGATTACATCCCTCAGATTCTGAATGATAATCATAATGCAGGGCTCATGGCTATACCCTCTAATTCTGAAATTAAAAAGGCAGTATTTTATTTTGATGGAGATAAATCCTTGGGACCGGATGGGTATCCTATGTTCTTTTTTCAAATGTTTTGGAATATCATTGAAAAGGATATTAACAATGCGTTCAAAGAGAGTTTTGGCTCCAAAAAAATTTTGAAGGAGTTGAGTGGCACTTTTATAGCTCTTATTCCTAAAAAGTAAGGGGCTAACAACATGGATCAATTTAGGCCTATCAATTTGTGTAACTCTGATTATAAGATTATATCCAAGGTCCTTACCTCCAGGATTCTGTCTATTCTCCCTTCCCTAATTTCTTGGCAACAAAACGGGTTTGTGCCTAGTAGAAAAATTGTGGACTCCATTATAACCATTCATGAAAATGTTCACTCTCTTGTGATGTCTAGGAAGGAAGGAATCATCCTTAAGATGGACCTATCCAAAGCCTATGATATGGTGGACTAGGAGTTTTTGTTGAAAGTTTTGAGGGCATTTGGTTTCAATAAAAAGTGCATGGATCTTATATATCAGCTTATCTCTTCTACTACTTTTTTGGTTCTGGTCAATGGCTCCCCTACTTCGTTCTTTAAGTTGACTAGAGGATTAAGGAAGGGGGGTCCACTTTCCCCTATCCTCTTCATCATAATGGCTGAGTGTCTTGGCAGGTACATGGAGAATCGGGTTAGGAAAGGAGAAGTTAAGGGATTAAATCCTTCTTCTGCTAACCAAGTTTTCTCCCATCAACAGTTTGTTGATGATTTAGTTATTATGGGAGAAGGATCTATTAAAAATGCTAGCAACATTAAAAATGCACTGACTAAATATGGGACAGCCTCTGGCCAGACTATCAATTGGGGAAAGAGCTATGTTTTTCTCTTTAATGTTCCTGAAAAAAGAAAGACTAGAATTTTGAGGATTTTGGGATGTGATCTGGGAACTATTCCAGGAAATTACCTTGGCCTCCCGCTTTGCTTGGAACCTCCTAATACTTTCTGGAGTTCTCTGGTGGATATATTTCACACCAAACTTGTTGGATGGAAGGGCTTGTTGCTAAGCCAAGTGGGTAAGATTCAGATTCTTAGGTCAACCCTCCAAGGTCTCCCTCTTTATGCTTTGAGCATTTTTAAAATTCCTAGAAAGTTTGGTGAAGCTATTGAAAAGATTCAAAAAAAAAATTATGTGGACACGCATGGAGAAAAAGAGAAGGATTGCCCTGATAGCTTGGGAAAAGGTTTGTTGACCTATTAATAAAGGTGGTCTTGGGTTACGAAGAATCATAAATTTGAATGATCACCTCCTTGCTAAACTCATATGGAGATACTACAATTCAAGGGGAGAGTGGAATTTAATATGGGATAAAAAAATACAATAACAAGAGGCCTAACCTTTCTGCCTTCCTTGATGAGGACAGGGATGGGGGGCTCTTTTATCTGAGGAAATGCTATTAAAAAAAAGACAGCATTAAAAAAGGAATTAAATGGAAAGTTGGAAATGGGAGAAAAGTTCATTTTTGGGAAAATGAATGGATATTACAAAGTCCCCTCAATGAGTGCCTGGATTGGAGTAATTATGAAAGCCAATGAAAAATGATATTTGGAAGGAAAGTGATAGACTACTGGGACAAGGACCACTAGAAGGACCTGACAGTGATTGACAACAAAATGGGACATCTCAATAAAATCCTTAACAGAATTACTTTGATTGAAGAAGAAGACAAGATTATATGGAAATAGAGTTTGAATGGTAACTTAACTATATCCTCTCTATACCATTTGGAGTTTGAGGACCTTAATGATCCCTACTGGGCTAAAGCTTGGATCAAAGATCTTACTCCAAAAATCAATGTCTTTTTTTGGATCTTGATGCAAAATAAAGTCTTGACAACTAATAATCTTAGAAAAAGAGGTATGATTATTGTGAATAGGTGTTACCTCTGTAATCAAGATGAGGAAAGTGTGGATCATATGTTTATTCATTGTTCCTATGTTAGGTTAATTTGGGATTACTTTCTTAAAATTCTTAACATAGAGTGGGTTTTCCCTGAGGATATGAAGAGTCTTTTCTACTCTTGGAACAATCATTTAAAGAATGAGACAGTGATCAAGGTGTGGAAGTTTGTTCTCCCCTATGTCTGTGGGGGAGTTTGGAAAGAGAGGAATGAGAGAGTCTTCAGGAATAAACTGGCTAGTGAGAAGGAGGTTTTCTTCAGAATTAAGAGAGCTATTAAATAAAATTTACTTTTAAAGGATAGAGTCATGGATCCAATGAATGAGGAGGACATAAAATTATTCAATAACTGGAAAATAAAAGGGATTTAAGGAAACAGGATAAGAAAGAAAAGAGGGAGGAAGCTAGATGGGATTGCCCCCCTAGTGGATGGAAGAAAATTAATTTTGACGGTGCTTCAAAGGGAAACCCGGGGGTCGCTGGGTGTGGCATTTTCATAAGTGATGAACATGGGACTTGTAGAGGTATTAGAGCTGTCCCTATTTGTATTCAAACAAATCATAATGTTGAAGCATGTGTTTCCCTTCAGGGTCTTATCCTAGCTAAGGAGAAAGGGTGTTCTAAGGTGTGGTTGGAGGGAGATTCTCTCAACATTATCAAGTGTTTGAATAATGATACACCATACTCATGGACTATTCATAACATGATTCAAAAAGCTAAAGCTATTATGCATTCTTTTGATAAATGTATTGTTACTCATAACTTCTGAGAGACTAACGGTGTTGCTGACTGGGCAGCCAACATGGCTTGTAAGGTTGATGTGGTGACGCAATGGAGTGATGGAAATGACATGCCTAATCAAGCCAAATTATTACTTGATAGTCACCATTTGAGGAGTAGAGAGAAACAAGATCATAAATGGTAAGTGTCATAAAGGATATTGATGCAGAAGTGATTTGTCATAATTACCTTTTTAAGCGAAAGTACTCTGTGGTGATTACAAGCTGGAAGTAGAACACTTTCTGGGTGTTTTGGTTTTGTTGAGAACGAGGAGTGGTATTCATAATGACATTCTCAACAATTATCATAGTGGTAAAAAATCAAAATAGAGAGAACAGATAGGTGGAAGTAAGAAAAAAATCAAGCTTGGGAACTGTGAAGAATGGAGGAACATGCCAAAAGTCTTGAAGATTCTGAAAGAAGGAGGGATAGAGGTGTTTTTGGGAAAGCTTCATGGAAGAAACCCCTCTATTACCAATATTTTCACTAAAACCTGGAAAGATGGCAAGATTATGGTGGGAAATCAACAAATGGAGGTCACTGAAGAGATAATAGCGGAATCGATAGGAATGGGCAAGGAAGGAATCAAGTTCTATAGAGATAGAGTAATATTTGATAAGGCTTGGGAGGTTTTCCAGAATCTGAAGAGGAAAAGGCCAGAATGGTTAAGGTTGACACCTCATACCACAATGCAAAGTGCATATCCAAGCCTTGGAGGTATGTTCTATTTGTGATCATCAGTTACATAATGTGGGATGGTAGGTTCACCTGTGCTTATGGAAACCATTTTATGCTATTAAATCACTTTGGACACAAGGTGAAAGTTAGCTTGCCCTATTATTTTCTCAGTTCATTATATTTAACCATTAATAACTTGCAGAAAGACCCAAAGGGTGATCATGCTTCTTACCAGGGCTTGATGTTGTTAATTTATGAGGTTTTTAAAACTAAAAAAGTTGAAAGACCTCTGTTAAAGAAGAACTAGAGAGATGAGGAAGAAACAAAGGGTGATGAGGAAGAAAATATGTATGAGGAAGAAATAGAAGATGAAGAGGAGGCCAAGGGATATAAAACCCCTAAAAACACTATGAAAAAGGGATCCTCATCTAAGAAGAGCCAGAAGAAGACCTTCTCTGAGGGCTTTAATACGGACAAGGAAACAGATGATGATAATCTAGAGGAAAGAAAAATGAGAAAGAAAAGGGGTAAAAAGTTGAATAAGAAGAAGACTTTGGTGGAAGAAACTGAAACAGAGAAGGATTCTGAGGATGAAGAGAAGGAGGATAAAAAAGACACAAAGAAAAGAAAATGGGGAGAAGGTATGGAGAGAAACAAGATCAGTCGAAAAGGTAAAAAAATTGAGCAAGAGGAGAATTGTCCTTTCCTTGGATGAGGAAGATATAATGGAGAAAAAGAAGAAAACTGAGAAGAACCCCAAGGAGGATGAAAGAGGTGAAGACAGTGAGGAAAAAAAAGATGACAATGAAGAGGACCAAAATCAAAAGGGGAATACGGAAAATAATGAGCAGAAGGAGGATGAAAAGGTGAAGGAAAATCTAGAAAAAAGAATAGAGAAAGAGGAAACGGGGCATGAGGAAACATAATTCCATGAAAATGAGGAAACATGCAATTATCATATGGCTAATGATATCAAGAAAAGAAAGGACTACATTGTGGATTTCACTGGTATGGTGAGTAATTTGATTGAATACAATGCTAATATGAAAAAACAAATTGAAGTTATGAGGGAAGAGAACAATATCTTAAAAAGCATTGGTATTGGTGAGAAAGCAGTTGTTGAATGCTTGGATGAAATGAAAGAGGTTGTTGGGAACTCGGAAGCCCAGGTGAAATTTGTGAACAAAGTGGGAAAAATGGAGAAATAATTGAAGGACATCATTGACAGGGTGGAGGAAGAAGACAATGTAGGGAAAGTCAACAAACTGAACATAAAGGTGGGAAAACTTGAGGAAACAGTCAAGAAAATTGGGGAGCAATGCCTGGTGAGCCTCAAAGCCTATACTGGACACGCACAGATCCTGATGGACAAGTTAGATCAGGACAAAGGGGAAAAGGACTGCAGAGAGGTGAAGGAGATCACAGGACCGGGTACTCACACAAGGGCAAGCACAAAGAAGATGAGTCCAAAGGCAGACAAAGAAATTGAAGACCTTAATAATTTGGTAAATCAGATGCAGATTATGGTCATTCATGCGCAGGAAATGGTGGAGGGCATGTAGTTGTCTTTTACTTAGTTCTGTCCTTTTTGTTTTTGTTGTCCCTATCCTTATTACTTATCTATGGGACTTTTTTGTTTAGGTTGTTATCTTGTTAGTTGTTGTTCTTTCCTTGCTTGGTGCTATGGCACAGATGTTGTTGAACTCTCTTGAATATTTGTAAAACTTTTCTAAAGGTTTTGGGTCCTTGTAAAACCTATTTTTACTTAATCAAAATATTTAAAATAATTTATTAAATTTGATAAAATTGATATGTACAGATGTTGGATGATATCAAATTTGGGTACTCCTTATGCTGTTGATATTCATGTTTTGTCACTGATGTCAACATATAATTTTGTGGAGAGTACAGATTGGTTATTTGATTGACAAAAGTGTACAGACACTGTATGGATGTTTTAGATCGATCAAAGTTGGTGATACAAAGAAGGATATGTGTTTATCTTATTTCTAAGGTCGCTTGGCTTTATATTTCATATAGAGGATGTTACAGTTGTTTTAGTGAAGACTGGTTTCTGGACTGTAATTGTGATTCTTGACAGAGCAGGTCTCTGTGTTTTGGGTATATCTTATAGGTGAAGATATTTCACATGATGTGGGATTGTTTAATGACAGGGGACATATTGAGGAATGTTGGGTATTGATCGATTGTTGTGAGAATATTGGTGATGTCAGTTGTGGCATGTATTCTGGAGGAGACCTATTTGGTGGCCGACTTCAGAGATGTAGCGTATATTATGAATTGTGAGCATGGATTACGGATATTGGATTGTAACTGACGTATTGTAATTGATGTTTACTTGTTTTAGGTACCTTGTGTATCTTATTAAGGGGTTAAATAATTATTTTTATATTGGAAAGTCTTAATTGATTGACCTAATCAATTTTTTGTATATTGGGAAAGCTTAATTGGCCAGCCTAATGAATTATTATAAAAGGGTATATATGAGAGATATTTTATTTTGGAAAGGTGAGATAGAGATTGAAAATATAGATAAGTGTGGAAGCTGCGAGGCTTGTTTGGCTGCTAGATGTAGAGTAGAGTTTGTGATAGTTATTCTTCATTGGAACTGACCAAGCAAAGATAGTTTCTATCAGACAGTTCACTGGATTGTATATTCTATACATACATTTGTTCAGATTGTTAATCCTTGAGGGTGGCTTTAACTTTGTTTGGGCAATGTGCCTGGGTAGTGAGCCCACTATTACTCTTGACTCCTAACAGGGTGTGTCCTTTAATAGGGACTATGTACTATAATGTTGTAACAAGCTCCTAACATGGCTAAATCTTTTAATAGGGATACTATACTCTCAGTACATCATTTTTGGGTGCTAATTCCCACTGCGATTTTACCTTAAAATTTTTTTCCTAAACAACAAGTATTGTTTTATTATGTTGGAATTTACTATGTTATCATTTGAATTGTTGTTTTGGTTTATAAAGTTTAAATTTTAATCATCTATATCACAACTCATTCACCCCCCCTCTCAGTTGTCTTGTGGACTATTATTCCTAACAATTGGTATCAGAGCTACTGGTCCTTAAAGAGAAATATTAACAGCTTGAGGTGATCCTGCAGATGACTTACTATAGGAAGGATAGTCTAAAATTTGATCCTAGAAACTTTGACAGTTGGAAAAAAAAGATGAGAACACATTTGCTATGTTTGGGAATTGACTACTGGACGATCAAAAAAAAGAAAGAAAAGATAGAAACTGAGGATGAATTGGAGAAGGCTATTGAAGATGGTAAGAAGCTATTTTCATGTAATATGGTTGCAAGGGAATCTTTGATTAGTGCACTTTTTGAAGGTGAATTCATAGAAGTAAAAGACTTGGATTCTACATATGAGATTTGGACAAGATTGGAAGCATTGTATATAGGAGATAAATATACTAGACAAGAAAAGCTACAAAATTGGAAGACAAAAATGGAATCAATGAAGATGAGAGAAGATGAGAACATTAGGGTATATGCATAGAGAATTAATGAAGTGGTTACTGGAATCAGAAACTCTGGAGGTACTTACAGTGAGGAAGAAGTGATTGTGAAGATACTCAGATCTTTGACAACTATTTACAAAACTAAAGTATAGGCTATAAAGGATATTATACCTTTGAAACTGAACTTTACTAGAGAGATGTTGATCAGAAAGCTAACTACTTTTGAGGCCATAGAATTGGGAGATTCTTTACCTAAAGTTGAGTCAGCATTTAAGGCGACTGTCCATAGAAACAAAAAGACCTTATCTGGAAATGTGAAAACCAGCAATGGTGATCTGAGAGAAGAACTTGGAGACTATGCTAATGAATGGGAATAGATACATGAGAAAGAAACAAAGCTAGATGAAGTGGTAGCATGTATTTCTAGAAGAGAAAAGAGAGGTAAGGGTAAATTTGAAGGCAAGTTACCTTTGAAATGTTTTTCATGTAATAAGATTGGTCATTTTGCATCTTGATGTCCTACAAGGGTTCCAAAACATAAACCTAAGTTTTAAAAATCTAAGTATTCAAAAGACAAGGAATGTTATTATGCAAGTGAAGGTGTATTTGATGATGATGTAGATTGCCATTAAGGATGATGAACCATTGCATGAAGAAAAAACCTTAGTATCCCGTGTTGAAAAGAAATCTAAATGGGTTATAGATAGTGGTTGTTCACATCATATGACTGGAGATAAAAACAAGTTTGTGAGTCTGAAAAGATATGATGGTGGTTTTGTTACATTTGGCGACAATACTCCTAAGCTTATCATTGGAGTTGGATCTATTTATATAGATGGAAAGACTAATACTGACAATGTACTTCTTGTCGATGGAGTTAAGCATAATTTGTTGAGTGTTGGGTAGTTAGTGGACAAAGGTTATCAATTTAAATTCATTGATGGGAAATGTTCTATCAGAAGTAAATCAAGAGACTTGATCATATCTGGCATTAAATCTAGAGGTAATGTATTTGAATTGAACACATCTGAAGCTTCTTGTTTTATAGCGAAGGTTGATGATAGTTGGTTATGGCACAGAATATTTTGTCATGTTAACTTTGATAACATTGTAAAGGTGAGTATGAAAAATACTGTAAGAGATCTACTTGAGATTGTGAAACCATCTAACACTATGTGTAGAGAGTTTGTTATGGGGACGCAGACTAGAAGCACTTTTAAAAGAAAATCTTTTTCAACAAAAGGGAAGTTGGATTTGGTGCATAAAGATCTGTGTGGTACTACAAGAACAAGATCATACTATGGTGAAAGGTACTTTATACTTTTTTTTGATGACTTTTCTAGAATGATGTGGGTTACATATTTGAGAGAAAATTCTGAAGAATTTGACAAATTCAATTTATTCAAAGAAAAAGTTGAGAATGAATCCAATTTGAAGATAAAATGTTTGAGATCAAACATAGGTGGCAAGTTTACATCAGATTTATTTAGTTCATACTATGAAGAGCATGGAATATTTAGACAAACATCTGCACCTAGGACACCACAACAGAATGAGATTGCAGAGCGAAGAAACAAAACAATATTAGATGTTGTAAGAAATATGCTATTGGAAGGAAATGTATCACATGTTCATTGGAGAGAAGCTGTTGGTACTGCTGTGTACACCTTGAAAAAAATTTAGATCAAATAAAGTACAAGTAAAACTCCTTATAAATTATGGTTTGATCATGCACCTACTGTAAAATATTTCAAAATATTTGGTAGTAAATGTTATATCAAGAGAGATGATGAGATAGGGAAGTTTGATACTGGAAGTGATGAAGGTATTTTCCTTTGTTATTCTACTAATACTAAAGGATATAAATGTTTCAATCTAAGATTCAGGAAGTTGATTGAAAGCGCCAATGTGAGGATAGATGAAAATTTTCAGATTTAGGAAAGAATATATGATTGTGGTCTGATTTCAAAGATAAAAGAGGTTACTACTAAACCTAAAGAACCTTTGATGGTTGATAAAGAGATTGAAGATGATCTAATTGAGCTTACTAAGACTCCTAAGACACTGAGCTATGTAAAGAAGAACCATCCTGAAGATCAAATAATTGGTGATGTAAGTAAAGGTATGATGACTAGATCTAAAGTAAGAGATGAAATTTGTTTGATTTCTCAAGTTGAACCAAAAACTACTGATGAAGCATGTAGAGATGAATCTTGGAATATTTCTATGCAAGAAGAACCTGAACAGATAAAGAAAAATAATACTTGGGAATTGGTTCCAAGACCTAAGAACAAAAATGTGATAGGTTTTAATTGGGTTTTCAAAAACAAGATGGATGAGGAAGGAACAGTGGTAAGAAACAATGCTAGACTAGTTTGTAAAGGCTATTCGCAACAAGAAGGCATAGATTTTGAAGAAACATTTTCTCCTGTAGCTAGATTAGAAGTTGTGAGATTATTTCTTGCTTATGTTGCACATAAATAATTTAAAGTATATCAGATGGATGTGAAGTTAGCATTCTTGAATGGAGATTTGGATGAAGAAGTATACATAGATAAACTTGATGGATTTCCTTTGATGGATAATGAAGACATGGTTTGCAAGTTGCAGAAAGCACTATATGGAATGTAAAAAGCACCGAGAGCATGGTATGCAAGACTGGACAAGTACTTAATTTTTCTTGGTTTCAGGAAAGGTAATGCAGACACTAATTTATATTTAAGAACTGATGAAGATGAAATATTAATCATAGAATTTTTTGTTGATGATATCATTTTTGGAGGCAATGATAAGATGAGTAAGAAATTCTCTAAAGAAATGGAAAATGAATTTGAGATTTCAATGATTGGTGAGATGAAATTTTTTCTTAGTTTGCAAATTAATCAGAATAAGAATGGTATTTTTATATCTCAAACCAACTATCCTAAGGAAATGTTGAATTTTTTTGGAATGGAAGATTGTAAACCTGTTGGGACACGCGTGGTGATTGCATATAAAATGAATAGTAATGATGAAACTCAAAGTGTTTTTTAGAAAAAGTATAGATCGATGATCGGTGGTTTACAATTTCTAACTCACACTAGACCAGATATCGCCAATGTAGTTGGAATTGTGGCAAGATGTCAAGCAGATCCTAAAGAGACACACCTTGCTATTGTGAAAATAATTTTCAGATATTTGAAAGGAACAACAGAATATGGATTGTGGTATGAAAAATTAGATGATGACTTTATTTTATAGGCTTAAACTGATGCTGATTGGGCAGGTAATGTGGATGATAGAAAGAGTACAAGTGGTGGAGTATTTTTCCTTGGGAAAACGCTAGTTTCTTGGTTGAGCAAGAAGCAGGACTATATTTCTCAATCTACTGTTGAATGAGAGTATGTTGCTACTGTAATAAATTGTACACAAATTGTTTGGATGAAACAAATGCTCAAGGACATTGGAATAATTTTTGAAAAGCCTTTGGTTATCCATTATGATAACACTCACACAGTGAATATGTCAAAGAATCCTGTAATGCATTCAAAGACTAAGCATATTTCTATTATTTTTTGAGGGAAAAGGTAGTAGAGAAAGAGATTAGACTGGAGTATATTAACACAAAGGAGAAAATAGAAGATATATTTACCAAAACTTTGCCAAAAGATGCTTTTGAATACCTCAGAAGCATGCTTGGGGTGATAGCCCCTCCCAGTAGTAATCAATTAATGTAGTTATGCATTAGTTCAGTGGCTTTCAGAGCTATATCATTTTTTGGACTTGATGTATGGATCTACTCCTCAGGGGGAGTGATTGCAGGAACACTATGGAGCATATTTGGGTGATCTTCCACCTGGCTGTTAGACATGAAGATTTTAAAAATATACACCTCACAGAAGATTATAGATGAGTTATGGCACCCTTTTCCATTGTTGGCAAAGGGGGAAAGATTCTATGTGAAAATCCCTACTATTTTGGTGATATTTGTCTTAAGGATATTGAGAAGATTGTATTGAGAGGGAGTAATTTTTTAGTTGATGGATTTTCCCATATGTTTCCATTAATGCCAAAGGGGGATATTGTTGGAAGATATCAAATTTGGGTACTTCTTATGTTGTTGATATTCATGTTTTGTCACTGATGTCAACATATGTTTCTATGGAGAGTACAAACTGGTTATTTGACTGACATAAGTGTATGTACATTATACAGATGTTTCAGACCAATCAAAGTTGGTGATATGAAGAAGGATATGTGTTGACCTTATTCCTAAGGTCGCTTGGCTTTATATTTCATATTGAGGATGTTAGAATTGTTTTAGTGAAGACTGGTTTCTGGACTGTAACTA
>MU227567.1:1836093-1869776 GCA_018584345.1 Thuja plicata
ATTAACTTCATCCTATCTAAAGTACAACACAATAAATAATAACTTTTTCCTTCTACTTTTCCAGGCTCAGCAATCACTGCAACGAAATCTCCCGCACAATAAATGTATACATGAGAGAAAATACTTCAATCTATATCTAGATATATACATGTGTATGTGTAACTTAATTTATTATACTTACCAATTTTGACCAATCCTGAAATATGAGCATAATCAGTAGAAATGAAAGGAATGTCATCAAATTTTTTATCTTCATCTCCATCAATTGTATTAGTAACAAGTGGCACCAAATTCTATGCACTTGCATATCCACATTCGTGATTGATGCATTCCTTATTGTTTTTAGCAATTCAGTGACAACAAAAACATGAGTATTCTCTAGTATTCAATGTCTAATTACAACAATTTGTACTCATAACTAAATGCAAAGATCATGTCTTCTCTATCTTCTTGCAAAATACTCTATGTGGCACCGCTTGAATCATTCTTGATGATGTGCTAGCCTTCTTCGGTACAAAATGTGTCTTACACCATTCAACGACATCATGTGCATCTTTTATACAAACTCCCTGATAATTCATTTGATACTTTCATAGAGCATGTTTGATGCAAGCTCCAACACCATCATATTCACCTTTTCCATGTCCACTCTCAAAGAAACTCCAGAGATGTCGTATGTTTTCTTTACGTTGATATCTATATAGTGCATAAAATGGTATGGATGATTTGAATTGTGTCGCACATCCATTTGACCAAACAAAATGTTTATCAAATTTTCCCTTTCTTTCAAATTTACAAAACAATTCTTGAAGCACTGTTCTACATAATGTATGTCATGCTCTTTATCATCACTTATATAAAAGAAATATTCTTTCTTGATGATTTGTTCTTAAAATATTCTTTCAACACTATCTAAATCTAATTGTGCATGTTAATAACACACATATACCATCTGGAGGAATCTGAGAGCTTCCTGAAGACTCCGTTTTGATTTCGGTGCTAGTGGCTTTTTCCTTTGTTTTTCTTCCAGCGGCTTTTTTTTTCTTTTTGCTTTGTAGTTGTTTATTGTTTTATCTGGGATTTGTCCCTTTGTAGCCTGCTTCCTTCCTTTGGGTAGCTTGTTGTTCTCTGGGTTTTAATGCCTTTCTCTTGTCTCTTTTGTTAAAGGGTTTCGGGGTCCCTTCAAAACCTATTTTTACCGTAATCAAAAACACACATATACCATCATAGTAATATTCTCTAGAAAATAATATTCTAATTGAATGACGTTTTGATGAAAAAAGGAATAGTTTTATGCAAAATCAACAACCGATAGAATAGTTCCAAGTGGGAAATTGTCTCTCAGTGTTTGGAATTTTAGTGCTTGCCACTTCACAAAAAAATGTGATGAATGTAGAGTTAATTAATTTTTTGAAATTTCTCCATAAATTATCCAATAGTTATCTCCTCTTCAACATATTCTAAGCTTTTGGATTCTTTCCCAAATTTTCTTTTCTTTCTTTACATATTTGTAACTCTTACAATTTACCATCTTTGTCAAATCAATGTCTTCATTTTTCAAAGGGAAAAGAGCCAAATCAGCACATGTTTCACATATTCATTTTAATCAATTTATTTGACCAGATGCATCATCTCTTTTGTCACATAAAATGGATGAGATGAACACATTTCGTCTAATAGGAGGAGCATTTTGAAAACCATAAGTGTTTTCTACAAACTTTCGAAAAACCTAATAGTGGAGATCAAATTCAATATGATAATGACAAGAAGTTTTAAACACTTTGTTTTTCCTCAAATAATATGGCTTCAAACTTTCAAACAATGTTTGCCCAATCTTTACATTAGGATTTGAACTACAAAATGACACATACTTTTCATGCTTCCTTGTGTCCAACCAATGTTTTGTATGATGTTTATATTCATTATCTCTAATCCTATATTTGATAACATCTTTGTTGTTTGATGAAGGATGATTATTACCATTCCAAAATGATCTGATTAAATTCTTGTTTACCTCCTCAATCCCAAGGCTTCCAACATGCTATCATCCAAAGCATTCTCCTCTTAACATATTGCGGAAAAAACCAATCTCAAATTAAACTAAAGATATTTGTCTATTTTGAGGCAGTGTTACCTACAATTGATGTCAACATCACTCTTCTTGCAATGGTCTTATCTCTAGATTGGGATTGCTTCCCTACAGAGCTCAAAAATTTCCTAAGATTTTTAATAATATCATTTTGCATGTCATAAAGTTTTCTCTTTTTTGATGTTGTGCCTATACCCAATAATTTTAATGGCTCTTGAAACTTTTTTTGTATAAGTACAATTAAAAGCAATTGTGCTTGTTCAACTGTTTCAAGATTATAAAATTTATCCTTTATTTCCCTTGTTATCTTATTCATTGACCTCTTCTTAGAGAGACTTAAGGGTTGAACATCGGTTAGTGATCTCAATTTCCACATCCATTCTAAGTAAATGATCTAGGTTTCTATAATTAATTTTTCTCTTTACAAATTGAGCTAGATTTATATGTTCATCCATACCAGTAGGAGAAATTGACCCTGGCCCTTCTCCAACATCCATTGCTTGAGCTTTCATAGGGATTGATCCTGACTCCTCTCCAACATCAATTGCTTGAGCTTGCATAGGGAGTGATCTTGAACCTTCTCCAACATATATTTCTTCAAATTGGGTTGACCATCCTTCCTGAGATTCTCCTTCATCTTTTACTTGTTGATTGTGATCTACACGCACAAAAATGAATCAAATTAGAATGAATTAGAGAAAACTAAAAACCAAGACATATAAAACTCGGGCATGCCAAATTAGAGATGCATACCTTCTTTAGTTTCATAATAATGTGCCAATGAAGCTTTACGATTTATTTTTTCTCTACTAGGTGACCTTTTTCTTGTAGATTTACTTTTCCTTCCCTTCTTGTTTCCCATTTTTCGTTCGTAGTAGAAGTACAAACCAGTGTCACATTTTAGGATAACTAGATGGTTTTGACCAGATGTGGTCAGACTGAACACACATAGCGTCCAAGTGGCGCCACACAATGTAAACATAGAAAAATAGTTTTGGTCGAAACTTGTCCGGTCGAACCGCATTCGGCCGAAACACCAAAAAATTATATAAACTTGAAAAAAAACTTAAGCCCCTCATTTGCACTATAGCGGCTTCTGAAAATATCAAAGAGGAGAGGAACTACGACTATCTTTGTCTGAAAATGGTTAGTGGGTTTTTTATTTTACTTTATTTTATTTTATTAAATTTTATTTTTAAATTTAGTGTTTTTAATGTAGTTTTAAAAGTGTTTTTATTAGTTTTAATACATTTTAATTAGTTTTTAATATTTTTATTATAATTTAGTTCGTTGTTATTGTAAATTTTCAATTGTATTTAGGAAAATAGATATTTTGTCTATATTAGCTAGTTTGTGGAGTTCTAAATAATATTAGAAAACCAAAAGGAAACATTAAACATTACGAAACTAAAAAAACCAAAAACCAAAAACTAAAGAAATCCAAAACCAAAAACTACAAAAGCCCAAAACAATAAACTATAGAAATCCAAAACCAAAATCTACAAAAACTAAAACCAAAAACTTAGAAAACCAAAAAAATTGCTTAGTATAGATAATTTAAATTACCACTAGATGTTTAATTATTACATGCATAATTTACATGATTAGTTAATTGCACATGGCACATGGCACATGTACAATGTTTATAATACTATTTACTTGTAGATGACACATGCTTTATGTTAAATTTTATCCGTTTAAAATTGAAATGATTACAACTCTCAACATAATTCTTACCTTTTAGACCTACATTTCCTTCTTCTTTTTCATTAAGGTACATATATTCTTATCATTTTCTATCAAACATGTGTTGATAAATATGATCCTAACTTTATTTTATGGTTTATTGAAAACATGTATAAATGTGGTTTGTGTAAACATACATGTTAAATTTTATATTATGTTAAACATAGTGTAAATTCATATTTATATATATTTAAGATCATGGCATCATGCTCAGGAGCACAACACACAGATTCATCTAAGCCCAGTGTATAGGGTGGTGTTAGTGAGTAGTCCTCACATGCTAGATCTGCTAGATCTAGAGAGGGTATGGAGAAATTATTTGCCAATACAGTGGATAGATTACAATGAGCTATAATGCAACTTGATAGTATTATAAAGACTTACACTGCCCTTCCCAATAGGGATAGGGTGAGTACCATTTGAGATTATTTGGTTCATATGATTGATGTTGATCAATCATATAACCTATATGATAACCCATATAACCATTGAACCATCAAATCATGCATAACAACATACATAAAAGCATACATCAAAGTATACATAGCTATATATTAAAACCATTGAGCCATCAAAGCATACATAACAACATACATAAAAGATATATATTAAAACTATTGAACCATCAAAGTATACATAACAACACACATAAAAGCATGTACATAATTTACCAAGCATGCATAACTATATATCAAAGCATACATGTAACAACATACATAAAAGTATATCCAATATCCAATACATTAAAGAAGAGTTCAAATATGAAAGTATGAGAGCTACAAAAATAAGTTTAGCCTAAAGCTCTAGATACATATAGTATGGATCCTCTCTATCTTTTATTATCTCCAAAAGTTTTTCATGTTCCTTAATAGGCAACCTCCAACTTTGGTTGCCATGTCCTATTTTTTACAATGTCTCAAATTTCAATTTTATATCTATACACAAGTGCCTATAATGTAGAACTTTTTGGCTAGGCATGTATTCCATAAATTGAACACCATTTTTCTCTATCTTGCTTTGCTGATAATAGGTTCGTTCAATAACAACCAAACCAGTTGGATATGAATGTCTATCACCATCTACAGTTTCTTCTCACAACTTGTATATCTCTTTCATGCATCTTAGTAGATAATAATCTACACTTTTTGTATTTTCAGGAACCGCAACAACAACAAAAATATCACCTATATAAATAGATTTGATTTAAACTAAAAAGAGAGAGTTTAAGATAAAATTTGAACATCGCTTGTAATAAATTAAAATAAAATAAAATAACATGTATGTACACGTACCTATAACAACCAAATCAAAAATATGTTCATAATCACCTAAATATATAGGATCATGAATGTTTATTTCACTATCATCATTTTTATAAGGAGGCATTCTGATTAACTCCTTCATATCCCGTCACGAAACATATCCATTTATAATATTCTCACATTTTCTTGAATGCTTCAAATAATTCACTTTGTGTTGTATCTATAAAATGATTTGGATGTGCAATTTTCATACCAGTCTCTTCATCTTTCATCTATATATTATTTGTTCTATTAGAAGAAATATGGGAGTGAGCGGTCCAATATTCAATGACCCGTCTTTTTACATCTTCAAAAATTTTGTCATTTTGAGGAAGTCTACAAATATTTACCTAATTCTTTTCAATGTTTTCATCTAACATATTTCTCTTCCTGATATATCTTTGAATAGTTCTTCTAGATACATTTAGTAAATAAAAAATTGCTTGTACTTCTTTTCTCTTTATCAACCTCCTAGTAGATAAAGTAGTCATCAATGTTCTATGTGGAACACTTAAATCGACTTCTCGACTTGAGTTGTTAATGTCATTCAATGCATCTTGTAAATTTTCAACTATTGTTCAATTACATTGTCTATTGATATTTTCTTGTTATCAACACCCAAAAAATCCAAAACAGGAGTCATTTCTCTTTTCCTGAATATCCTAGCAAATGATTGTGCTCTTCCAACCATACTTTTATTTTTTAAATATTCATCCCAAATTTTTTTGCAATGCAATTTAATTGTGCTTTCATATACCATGTATTCAGATGAAATTTGACTGAACAGTGAATCCTTATTCATCTCCATCAAATTTCTCATGCCAAAAGCTATATTTCCACCTTGAGAAGTACCAATTTGTTCCCCTACTTGAATTGCATCTTCTTGAATATCAACATGTTCTTCCTGAACTTCAATAGGTTGATCTTGATTATATTTTATATGACCTTTCATTTTTCATCCCTTATTCGATCATATTTTCTTATTCTATTCCTTTTATTCCCTGTGACACAAATTGTTCAAATTGAGAGCTTCAATTCACCTACATACAGAAAACCATATACCTAAAAAAATCAAAAATAATATTTATAAGTTCATAATTTAAGTACTAATTGAACAATGCTTTAATTTTGAAAACTAAAAAAGGGAAAAATTAAAGTATAAAATTAACTTGTCAGAAAAAACAAACCTCCTTGGTGATATTTATTCGTGGTTGCCCTTGAATGAAAAAAATATGCCTTTAAAACTCTCCAAAAAATGATTTTAGTTAAAAAAATCATTTATTAATTCACATTGAATCATTTTATTTGATTTTTTAAATTCAAAAACTACCTCTAATATATGAGGCTCAAGGGACGCGGTCATCGATGTGACTGTGTTTGGTTGGCCTTAGTTTTGGCCAAACTTGGTCCGACCTAAACAGGTCCGGCCGAACCTTGTTCGACCATAAGTACTTATGTGGCATCCTATGTGGCAACCAAATAAGTAAAATTTGTAGAATTACAAAAATTCTTACTTTTGCAAATGATTTGCCCATCAAAACTCAACTTTCTTTAAAAACTAAAAATACCCTTTTCTAGAGTTCAGAGTCAATATTATGGTCATGTAAGTTTTCTAGTATTTTGATTACATCTAATATATTATAATTTTAAAATACGGGATGTAGGTATTTTAACATTCAAGAACATGCTAGTTCAAAAAAAGAAAAAAAATAGTAAATCATGTCAGAAAATTTGAAAACTTATATTTAACACTAGAGGATAGATTCCTTTCAAGATAATGTATTTTTTTTTCTAAATGGTGTAGATTTGATAGGGTAAATTTAGGCGGGAGACAAAAACTATTGATTCCAGGTAACTTTGACTTTGAATAGTTATAATAGAGAAAATATACATCAGAAACTATTTTTTTTTTTTCTGCACTGGCTATACATGTCATCTAAATAATATTTAGAAATCAGAGGAAAAAATATTATTTGCATAAATATTTTTGGCGGGAACTGGACGCCCTGATTTTCAACATTTTCAGCAATTGAAAAATGGACTTTAAAAAATAAAAAACTACATCAATTCTTGTTCAAATTATTTTTGAAAAATAATAGGCATAAATTTCATCTAGTTTTACACATTTCATAAATTTACATCATCTTCAAATTTTAATTATAAATGCCAATTTATATCATTGAAGTTGAAGAGTTTTGGTTCTATTAACCTTTTCCTTTATAAAAGTGTGACACAAGTTTGTACTTTTACCCTTCTTCAAAACAACACCTTCAAAAAAATCACTAGAGATAAAAAATTGTGAATTAACTTGCACATGTTTCTATAAAAAAATGAAAAAAAAAAATTATACCAAAATGAACAGTCACGACAGAAGAAAAAAAAAAAATATTGGTCAACCTATTTCAGTCGAACATAGTTGGGTAAAAAATCTGGTAGTGTCCTTCTCGCCATACATTTCCCAGGGGGTGTTCACATGAAGGCCCTTAACCCCCTTTGCATGAAGGGGTGTTCATGTGAATGCCCCGAATTTGCACTTTTTTCCTAGGCCAAAAAAATTCTACAAATTTATGCCCTTTCAAGGTCTCAATCAAGGACCAAATAAGACAATCTTATGAAACAAAAAATGCCAAGTAATGCTACTCAAAACAAGCTTTACAATGACTACAATTTTAATACATATTGAGTTCATTGTGACTTTCTATTTTTAGTTTAGTTAAGCATAGGTTTTCTAGCCATTTAGCAACTTCTCTCTTCAATGTTTCTGGAAAATAGTAAATTAGGAAAAAAAATTAAGAAAAATATCTAGAAAATAGGCATTTATGTTACCTTTCTATCAAAAAACTAAAAAAATGAATGTTGATATATATAGATCAAGTTAGAGCGATCAAAAGGAACCTATGTCTAAATTACAGTTAATGTCACTTAATAACTCAATAAACTATAAAATATTCAACCAAATTGAACCAAATTGAACAAAATTACTCAATAACTCAATTAAACTCACTTAAGTTTATTGAGTTTATTGAGTTCAATAATAACTCAATTTTGGTTGCAAATTACAGTTAATGTCACTTAATAACTCAATAAACTATTAATATATGCAAATATTAGTATTACAAACCTAACCTCAAAAGAATTATGTCATTATCATTTTTGGAAAAAAAAAGTTATGTTGATATGAGTGAATACCACTTTTCGAAGAAGGAAAATTAGATACAATTCAATTTCAATTTTGTTTTAAAAATTATATATTTAGAAACTAGAAACAAAATGCTAAAAGTTAATAGTTTACATCATCTCCAAATTCTTAATGGTTTTGCAACAATAGGTGTTCGAAAGTGATTTTTTTTTTTAAGAATGCTCATTTCAGTGTAAAAGTTGGCCAAAATGTGGGAAACAGTATTGTGGGAACACCCTGGCACCGGTGCATGTTGAATTCTCTAACCATTTTGATGTTTATCAACATATATGTGTAGATTTTCATTCTAACATTGTTTTGCAAAAGTGTAACATAAACTTGGATCCACCTAGATCTTCAAGGGATTTAATATCTACCATTTTATGTGAAAGAGTGGATAGTTAACAACTTTACAAGCTCTCATGTTTGGATGACACGTGCATTATTTGTGGTGGGTTGCAACGTTTGCCAATTTGTCAACATAAAGAGAGCATGTATATGCATTAGGGAATGAAATAATATAATTTGGAAAATATAAGATTGTGACATACAATATAAAGGATGGAAAAGAGGCAAAACGATGTGATTTGGCAATTGGAAATATTCTAGTATATCAGTTCATGGTCATTTTTCATGAAAAAATTGTTTAGTATGCAAGGAATACACATAAAGCTTGATGGTTGTATTTGAAATCCAAGTTGCGTAAGGACACATTCCCACTTGATAACATAATTTCAGCTGTGGAATTCGTAGAGAACTACAAGCTACAACCAAAAATGAGGTGCAAGCAAAGTATTACAGCTCTCAACAAGTTGCTATATTTGTTCATATAGCATTCATGCATTCATCTAATAGTATAGAAGAGAATAGGAATATATTGATGGAGTATAATTTTTACATCAGCGATAATCACTCACATTCTACAGAGTTTGTACATGTTTTCTTTCATCAATTTTATGTTCATTTGGCTACCAGGGGTATATCATATCATCAACACATCATATGGTTAGACAATTGTGGATCACAATTTAAGAATTGTCAGATATTTTATTGGTTGACCAGGATGCATAAGATCATAGGTATTTAGTATATGTGGAATTTCATGGAGGTCGGGCATGGAAAGGGGGAGCATGATGGTGGAGGTGCATGTATCAAAAGAGCCTTAGCACGTGAATAATTAAAGTACAAAGAGAAAGAAACATTTTCAAATCTAAAATGTAATGTCTAGTGGTACTTCTATAATGGGTCCAAGTAGTGAAGGCGAGTCTACAATTCATTATTTTTTTGGCTGATAGATGAAACTAACATTGAACCATATAAGTATTTTTGTACACTGACAGGATCGAGTGAGCTACACTCTTTTAGAAGCTCTAATGTAGGTTCATGGAGTATCTTCGCATGACATATGGTGTGCTTTTGTTCATCATATGTAGATGGAGATTGGGATGAGTGCAAGTCAAAGGAGTGGGTTGACGAATGGTGTACATGAGCTTTGACCCCGTTTGGGACATATCACCCCTAGCTGCACAACAACTAAAAGAAATGAAATCATCAATTAACTTTGATTGCTTGTCTAATCTAGTGGAACCAGGTAAAATTTCCATGCATAAGTAATCTCAAATTTAATACTTTATCCTAACTACTCACTAAATAAATCTCCTCATTATGCTTGTATCATTGCAAATAATGTTTTTGTTGTTATTGCACCTAAAAACAATGAAGAAGAAAAAAATGATTATTTTTTTCATTGTCTGGAGGCAAAAAAGAAATTGGATCACTCTATTATAGATGGTGAAGAATTATAGTATCCTATAAGAGTAGTGGTTGCTACTAGTACATGGCTCAAACGCTATCATATGAAGAACCCTAGGTTGTGGTTGTTTGAGGATTGAGAGACACATAGGAAGATTCTTCATTATTCCAACCTTGTTGTTGCATCAAATAACCATTTGATTCGATATGGAGGCAAACCACATAATAAGATTCTTTGGAAGGTTTGTGAGTCAAACCACGAGGCAATACTTGAGACAATAAAGGGTATGATAGATCCAACTAGTTCATTGGATTGAATGTGAATACAAAAAGTTGTAATGTCAAGTTTATTTGAATGTATTTACATATGAGATGTATATGTGTACAAATAAAAATTACATTAATATCATTAATAAACCAAGATGAATAGTAGTGTGTCTGATTTTCTCCCACATTAATCTCTCTATAAATAAGGTTTTTTGTTTCAATAATATACAAAGATGAATATTAGTGAAGACAATAAATTTTATATGAATGAAAACTTGATATACACCAACAAATATTATGACAAAATAAATGTAGTTTTCAACAGGGGAACAATTGTCTTCCGGATAAAATGTCCATTAATTAACTTGTATGTGTCTTTTGTTTATGGTCTCTGTGTGTACTCAAAGGATAAATTTAGAACAAAAAGGGTAAATTTTTCGAAAGAATTTAAATTTTTGTTTAGTAAAGTATATTTGGCATTATAGTCTCTAATTTTTGTAGCAACATCAGATGTTACCTTCATCAAAAAATTTAGTTATGTCAAAGCTTAAGCAACCAAGGCGAATTTAAACCAGGTCTTCTCATTTTTTTGCATAACATAGCATATGGCATACTAGAGATTGTTTAGGGGTTAAGGCTATAGGCTTGCTTAACTAGAGATTTTTTGGACTTACAAAACATATCTAAAATAATGATAGGGTTTATTTGGAATACTTGACTCTATAATTGACAAGTAACACAACGCCTATGCCTAATTAGTACAACAAATTGAGTATTTCAGGCATAACTTTTGATGAAGACCTGATATTCTGATAGTAAAAGAATATTTGAGTACACATTTGTCTTCTTTAAAACATATAAAAAATTAAGGTAGGGTTGTTTTGTAACAAATCAATCAATAATTGACTGGTAGTCTTCTTGTATAGACCTTATTAGGCTAGTTTACAAGAGGGTTTATTGAAACTCTACACTCCTAGCCTCCACCCAAAAAACCAGCACTTCAAACATTTCAAATATGGCCTGCACAAGCATTTCCCACCATTATATGAACAACCCCAATAGCCTTTGAGCAAACCCTAACATCTACACCTCACTTTTCCTTGCAAACACACTTGTCCTCTTTTTTTTCTTGGCAAAATTCTAATTGGAGGCATCTTCTACGATCTTCTTCAGGGCATTTTGGTGTCATCATTATTAGTTTCTATCTTTTCATCTTTGTCACGTGATGTTGTATTCTCTTGCAGGAGCTATATTGTACACACACTAATATAAAGTGTCATCCTTCTTTGTACTTTTTCATTGATGACATATTTGATGTAATCCTTTTATACTTAGTATATTAGGAATTATCTCATGAGACTTGGCGTATGGCTCAATTGGAGACTTAGAATGTATCATTTTCCATTGGCAGTGCATGCCTCCTGTTGAGACTTCAATTTTACCAACCTGACATTGAAGAGTATTCAAATGATGCTCAGCCAGGTGTCTTCATGCCAGATCTCTATCTAATTTTAGTGGGTGATTCATCATCAATTCTTCATCGATATTGGTACCTAGTTTTGTCACACTTTGAAATTCTTGACGCAACATTGGCTCTATTTTCTTCATGTGGAGGAGTTTTGGTCGTCATCATGGACCAGCTTTGAAGGAGATTCTACATTGAAGGGGGTTCATGATCTCTCTTTTTCTCTCATTCATTATTGAGAGTATTGTGTGTTTTCGTCTCTCTTTTGGATGGGAGTTTTCTCCCATGTGGTTTTCTCCCTTTCTCCACTTGCGAGAGATGACATTACATATTGTACAAGGGTACCTAACAAGGCCTAGTAGTCAAGACCCATCTTGCATTGCTAGCTTTTGTACATTCTCTCTAAGTTGCACTTAAGGGGGGGGGGGGGGGNGCGAGGGGTGGGTGTTGTTGTAATTAAAACATTTTACCTTGTGAATTCTCACCTAGATACTAATTACACGTTACTTAAACTTACTTAGGAAATTACATAAGAGTAGTTGAAGCATTTTCACTTTATGTGGAATTATCATTATCATATCCTCTAATAGTGGATGGACATTTCCACCTTTTGTGGTCTTATCACTTTGTCACTCTCCACCATAGTTGCACATATTGCATGAACTTTATTACAGATTGGAGGATGATCCACCTCTATTGGACATGTGATTCCACCTTAGATGGGTGATAAGTTGTCTCTTGATTATCATGTAATGAGACAATTCAAACACATGGGAAACTACCCCATTATAGAGTGGGACTCTACTTTTTTAATGTTGGTTTTTATGTTTCCATGTTCTACACAAATGTGTTCTTCTTGATCTTATTTTAATTGACATGTTTCAACCAAAACCATGACGACTATATAAGCTCTACATTTGTAGTAGCCTAGTTTGTAACAAAATCGATTCACACAACATTTTTTAATGAAATATTTAATTATGTAAACTACAACATCTTAGTAGTCTAATCTGTAACAAAATTGGTTCGCACAACTTTTATGAGTGAAACCATTTAATTGCATAAACCACAACATAACTATTCCCTAAAATCTACAAGAAATGTGTTAGCTATCACGTTCTAACACTTACTGACTCATTGGAAATTGGAGATGAATTTCCAAAACTTAGTAGAGAACTCTTTTATTAATAAAAACCCAAGAGTTGCTTTAAAGTGCAAGATTCTTGGTAATGCTCCATCTCAAGTGTTTTGGCATGCAAGTTGATAGATAACCATCGTTATATTTGAAATGATTAGCCCTACAAAATGAATTTGATTAGTAGAACAAGTCTCTACGGGAGCAAAGCGGTATACATGTTTCCATTACAATACTAATTAGAGAACTCTTTTTTTCTCCTCTAGAGTACTAATAAGAGAACTCTTTTATCAATAAATACCTAGGAGTTGCCTTAAATACAAGATTCTTCGTGGTGATCCATCTGAAGTGCTCGTTAGCCCTAGAGAATGCGTTTGATTAGTAGAACAAGTCTCTAGGGGCTGTTTTGACAAGGGAACAAATCGGTATACTTTTCTCCTCTACAATACTAATAAAATAAATATGTGTAGTAATATGTTAAACGTCTCTTCCCCAACCAAATCGAAGGCTCTACCAGCGTTAGAAAATGATTGTCATCCTCGTGGAAAGTCAAGACCAGTATGAGCAATGAAAGTATGATGCACTATGATGAGGAAGTGCAACCATCTCCAAAAGCGTTTTTAATAAGAGAAACATTTAAAACAAATCACTATATCATCATCCGAACTAATTTATAACAGCCTTTCCCACTTTAAATAACTGCTGGGACTCCAAGTTGAACACGTAGTTGGAGAGATGGGATTGACGAAAGTTGATAAAAGCCGATAAAGTTAAGCGTGACGCTAAATATAGTATTTCTGATGTGTTACTTTGACTGGTCTTGAAGATGAAAAAGATTTCTTCCCAAGTACTGCCATGCCAAATTGGCAGAGAAGGGCAATTTGCAAATTTTAAAGCACCCGTACCCACGAACCATCTAGGAGTTTTGGACCCGTTTATAGCAGTAATAACATAAGCGTCTTACAGAGACCCAATCAGAGATTGCCAATTTGGAAAAGTGAAGTCAGGGCATTGGCAGAATTTCCCAGGTGTCTGAAACGGCAGGCTATTTGAGAGAATTAGAAAGAAATAAAGGCATTCACGAATTCGTTAACAACCAAAAAAAAAAAGAAAAAATCAATGGAGGGAAGTGGCAGAGAGTGGGGACTGGGGGGGTGGGGGCATGGCTCTTATGTTTTTAATCTCTGTGAATACCAAGCCTGTCTTCTTCTTTATTTCCAGATCTGTGACAGAGCAATGCATGAATGGGCATAAGAATCCAAAAGCAAAGGGCGTCCTGAGGAGTTGACTCGAGTCAAATTGATCTGATTTAGCCCATGAATACATACGCAGACTGACACCACTTTCCAACTCAATCCGACAAGCCTGCAAATACTGTGTCAAGGATTAACTGCGGGAGCATTTCGAGGAGACTGGCTACCACATAGATTCACGTGTTGGAACCCCATTTTGTAGATGTAGTGCTTTTTGCCCCCCTCTGTACTCCACGGCAATTATTTCGCATGGGGACATGATAGCAACTATTCGAACCAAATTCTTCCCTTGTTATGCTCACTCACTCTACCTGCATTTGCATCTGCATTTGCATTTGCATTTGCATTTGTATTTGTATTTGCATTGTCCTGTCGCCAGTCGCCAGTCGCCACCCGCCTTCTTCTTCTTTCAATTATGCTTTCTTTATTACCACCAAGTTCGTGCATTCGCAGGTTCTGACCCTTTTCTTTTACTCCCTTTTGTCTTCCTATATCGGTAAAACCTAAATCCTCCCCATTTATGATGCTAATCCTTCAAAGTTTCTGAGTCAGCGTGCAATGAATGCCCACTTCACTTCATGCGTACAGCTTGTTTCGACACGAGGGCCAACTCATTGAGTTAGTGATATAGTTGATCACCTCTACAGACTCAGTCCAACTTCCTGTAAACTAGGGATCATGGCCTTCTCCTAATTTATTTTATACTTAATTGCTCGTATTGTTAGCCTTTAAAGATTTGTTGTGCCATCTGTATTTATCCTCCCAACTGAAACTACGTAGTGATCCTTGATATAGGATATCATGTTGCGCTTAATCAGGTCAAACACTTTCGTTATACCTCAGATGGACGCGTGTTTTGTAAGACATAATCTAGGTTTAAAATTCTTTAGCCTATAAATACCCGGATATAAGAAAGCCCACCGGAATATAATTATAAATGAACCTTTGTTCAAGTAACAAATTAGTGATGAATCATACAGTTCCGAGTTAATGATGCTGGATCATAGAGTTTTATCTAATAGTGATGGATCATTGAGTTTGAGTTAATGATGATGGGTCATAGAGTTTTATCTAATAGTGATGGATCATTGAGATTGAATGATAATGGCTTTTAAAATTTGATGTAATAATGATGGATATTAAATCCCACTCAGATATGCAAATTCTAAATGGATCTTTGTTGATCTAAAGTAATAATGATGGATCATACAGTTTGATTTGATAATGATAAATTATAAAGTTTGATAATGATGGATCACAGGAATATGATGATATAATGTTCTGATAGATCATATAACTTGATATAATAATAATAGATTATAAAATTTGATTCAAAATATTCAATAGAAAGGCCTACAAAATCAAATCGGAAAACAATAGATACTGACTTGAATGTTGTTCTAAAGTCAGATTGATTCCCCCACCCCCTTCCTTGCAGTTTGAAGACAAGCTAACAGTTTGACCTTCCGTTTAAGCCGCAACTGATTTCAATTCGTTTTTAGCGGCCTTGGCTGTTCACAACCATTTATGATTGAAAATCAATGCGTTTGCAGTGTGAATATAACGCAAAATGGTGTTCTCTATATGATGGTATGACACAGTCGAAGAAGTTATCTAGTATCGGGTGAGCGGAAAATTTCAATAATGTCCAACTCAAACCTACTGCTACTCTACCTACACCTTGCTATCCTCCATCAACATGTAACGTTTTACTTTAACCAATTGACCGTTTAACCAACCTCTTCAAAGCATACGTGCATTTTGAGAGAAAGGACAGTCATACGTGCATTTTGTGAGAAAAGAATGTAGCCGGCCATGCATTTGGCGCCCATTCAAAGACATGATTGTTTGTTGAAAGAAAGCACCTCGGATGTGATGCAAAAAATATTTTATTCAGGAAAGATTAAGAAAGGAGATCATATTCATCCGGAGGTACGGCGATTACCTTATCTGAAACTACCCAAGAGCAAACAGTGAAAGGGAATAAAGTAAAAGAACAAACTCTATTTTAAAATAGAAAATAGATAGAAGTGAAAAAAGGGTTGCAAGCCTACACGTCTTTCTTGCAGCGGCCCGTCCACCATTCAGTGCCAGACTTAAAGTTGTATTATCCGACTTCTAGAAGTTTGAAAGAATCGTATAAGCAGAAAGAAAAATCAGACGCTTTTCTCAACCGTAGATCGTACGTTACCATTCTCCCAGTAGTACCCAACACGAAAAATAGAGAATATCGGCAATTAATTGGAACAGTAGATGGAGGGAACTTGAGAGCCCGGCCCCCCTCTAGTATTTTTGGTTAAGTATAGATAGGCCTTTGACAATCTAATGAATTTTGCTACCACCCAAATCACACACAGATGGTCAACAGGGTCCGAGATATATTACTATTCCCTAAACATTTAAAAGCTGTAGAATCTGTAGATCACACGAAACATACAGTATATTTGTTTAAAGAAAACATATTATATATTCCTCTGAACAAACAAAACACAGAGAGAAAAATTATAAAAAGGCAAATCACACAAACTTTCATGAAAAGGTACTTGCAATTATTATTTACATGGAACATATAAAAAGGTCGGTTTGGCACTCCAACGAAGAGTGAGTTTGACTCTAGTTCTCATTTATGAATGAGAGGGATCGTTACCTCATTATCTGTGCTTCCCTAATTTGCTGGCTATTAAAAATGGTTTTTTTCTACATGGCAATAGGGTTAAATATTCGAAACCTTAGCACTACTCCGGTATTAGGAATACAGAACTTTCCAATGCCTTATTCTATTAACTGCACAATGGCTTCTTGTTTTAAATTATTTCGTCCAGTTGGGGAAGCAGCAAAGTCAGTAAACGTGTGACATTGTATATCCGCAAATTTGATATCAACAACTTCCTGAATCACGAGACAAATTTTCTATTCTTCTTTCTAGAAACTTGAAATCCGCTTGAAAGGTCGTCATCATCTTCAGGCTTAGACTTTGTAAAGAATATTAAAATTGGTTTTCTAAATGTCGACAGATGTTAAAAGTGTTTTCCTACCGGTTTCTTGATGCGGGCAAGACTGTGTGACATGGTTAGGGTTTTCTTTTCCCTAAATGAAAAGATAAACCAGGAATCACAACACATGTGCATATTATTAAGAAATGTGATCTAGAACGTTATTAAAGAATCTCCCTTTTTCGTTATAATTAGGTAGGTCTGTTAATTATCGTTTCATTTTCTTTTTGTAATATCTACTTTCTTCATACCTGATAAAAGATTATGGAGAGTGATTCAGAAAACAAGTTATCATGCAATCCAGAAACATTTCAAGCATTTTAACCAGAATCAGTCTAATTCATATTAATCACATATTATAAACCAGATAATCGCTGCCAATGGAAGGCTAGGGAGCGGCTTATACATTTAACATGGGGTGATTGGGGAGTTACTAAAGATTCTACTTATGGGATTGCACTGACATAGCAATGTCTGTAACAATGATTCAGAATGATAGGCAAGCATTTTCAGTTTTTGTTACCAAAATAGCATGTTTTCATTGAAAAATACATAAAAATAGAAGCATGTATAATTTGTTTAACTATTACAAAATATAGAAAAATTACGACAGTGATCAGCATAAACCGTCTTGAGAAACAAGATAGTTATAGAAAGCATTCCTCATGGATTTTTTGATTGAGAGATCGAAAGCTAATGCATGCATAACAGGAGCACAGTATCGGTATGCAAAAGGAAATAATTATTATTAATAACTAACAAAAGTAAAGTCTTTGTAAAATTCTTAAAAACTGATGATACTAACAAGAGATCAGAGCACATTCGTTGATATAAGAAGATGTGTAACAGATAGCCTAAACGATTCCGGAACCAATTTTCTGGCAATTGAGAGAATCAATTATTTGATCAATCTTTCAATTTCCAGCTTTTTGCTTATGCTAAAACTAAAATAAACTACCTGGATAGCTTAACTCGCTTGTTATGGAATAAGGAGGGGTATAAACGTGATGTTCATATGAAATGAAACACATACAAAACAGCAAGCTGCTTCACTTGCAAAGGTGAGGAAGAAAGAAGCGAGGGAAAAGAACAAGAAAAAAAAAATTATTACTACAATATAGGCGTTTCAATAAATGTCTTCTGAGGGAGCCGAAGCTCTTGATTTTCATGTTCTTTTTTCCAAAAGCAAATGATTGAGGAAAAAACAACATCAAGTAACGAACACAACTGATGGGCATCAATAACCGTTCTGGATAGGAAATTAGGCCCGATAATCCTGCAGAAAAATGAGACATGGAAAGAATATATTAAAGACTACGTAAGCACAACTAAAGAAGTTTACAGGCACAAGATGGCATTAGCTGAGTTTCTATTACACATTTTTGGGGAAAAAGGATTTGCAGGGCATTTCATTACCTGATTTATTCCTTGCTTTATGGAGGGCCAATTCCTCTGGCGCCGTTCCGCTCGTCGCTTGCAGCCCTTGAAACCTGAGCAAATGGATTAAGCGGCCCCAAAGTAGGGGAAACGCTCATGTGAGCATAGGTGGGGTCGTATGCATTGACGCTAATCCTTGCCATTTCCTGGTCATAATTCCGATACATTTGCTGTTCTCGCGTAGAAATCTGTGCTTCCATTACTTGATCGCGGTAAAGGTGATCCCGAGAAGCAGTTCCCGGTAACCCCATGCCGATGCCCAGGTTTGAAGAAGGCCCTCCAAGCAAGGGCCCAGCCATTCCTGCATTTATGTATTTTGAGAGCTCCGAGCGTGCCGTCGTTAAGTCAGACTGCAATTGCTTCAGCTGGTGCTGTAAAAGGGATATAACTCCCACGCAGCCATACACTGGATCACGAAGCCGAGCGTCTGCCTCATATGCCAAAGAATTTACTGCATCTTCCCGTTGGTGAGGATGTAATTCGTTCAACAGCTTGGTCACGTTGCTGGCTCCAAAAACTTTGTGAACATTAGCAAATTTTTGAGGCTGGTCCGGAGGAAAATACGGCGCAAAGACACATTCTGGAGTGCACTTCCTTCTCAGAAACTTGCAGGCGGCGCAAGGTGAGTTTGACGAAGACGCCATGCCTGCGCAAAACAGAAAGCCAAACAGAAACAAAAGCGCATTACGAGCGAGAAATCGGAATGGATTCACAACCTTACCTGCTTTCCTAAGCTCTTATCGGCCTTGTCACAATGGATTGAAAGGCAAAGATTAAAATGTTTGTTTCTAACTAAGCTTGCACTCTCTTCTATTTATTTCCATACACTAAATAGCATTTGTACTGCACAGACACGATTTGGCGCCGATACGCCTCACAGCAGTATTGTTTCTGGAATCGCCTCCAAATCATTTAATCGGGGGCGGGGGTAAAAATATGCCACGACATGCCTTTATTTAGAGCAACTGTAGATCTACGAGAGCATGGCAGAGGATGTGCCTTTATTTCAAAACAGCACGTGAATTTTAACTTCAGCACACAATAATCTTGGAACACAAATCAAACCGCCCTAAACAATGGTAAATATTTCTATATCTGATAAATTTGAACTTAAAGCAAGAATTTTTAACAGTGAAATCTTCTCAACACAGATACCCTAGCCTAAACTTAGCACAATCCAGTTACAGACGTATACATTTTAACAATAACAAGAAAGCTAGATCAGGCCATACCGAAGGCAAAGCTTATAAAATGCGAGGCTTCCTGTCTGTGCGGACGAATTACTTGACGAGGCGGTGGGTAAAGCGGAGTTCAATAACCGTTCTTTACCATGACTGGCGGCTTAACCTTCAACTTCTAAGCTTCGAAGCCATTTCTAGGTCTCCGAATCCTCTTTCTATCGCCGTCATAAATAACACTCATGATTCTTTACACCAGAAACCCCAGCTCGGCTCCTACTTATTCATTTACATAAAATTTTCAGATTTCTGGCAAATACGTGATCTTCCTGCCACAACAACCTCGCAAAAGTCGGATTCCGGCCTCAAATTACCTGATCCTAGAGCCTCTGCACCGAGTTCCTCGTCAAAGACCAGAAGGATTCAAAACCAGTAATGGAACCGGAGAAAAAGAAAGCAGGGGGCCGGATGCAGTAAATAACCAGAAAAGAGCCCGGAAAACAGCAAAAACTGCGAGCAAAGATTGATCGAACGTGCAGCGAAGCCAAAGGAAAGGAAGCAGAGCCGGGAAGGAAGAGAAATGAGAAAAGTTGGGGTTAGAAAACGGCAAAAATGGCGGAAAAGGGATGAGAAAAAGGCTGTGGGCGGGGTAAAATAATGTAGAAAAAGATTTGTGCTTTAAAATAGTACGGCGAGGGTTTTGCGGCCGCAAACCTGGCAGCCAGCTCAGTTTTGACCACTTCTCTCAGGCGGCCTTCCCTTCCCTAATAAATATTATTTTTATTCTCCTTCTCCTTTGCCCTCCTGTCCTGCGCCGCATCGTTTTACTGCGCTCAACAATCCATACATTGATTACAAATGCCTAAAAAACGAAACGAAACCAGTCCAATCCCTTCTCTTCCACAGCTCTCAGAGTAACAGTAGCAGTCTTCCTCAGTGACTGGGCTATTTTCCTATCAAGATCAGCAGAATCGAAGGAAGCTTTGACTTCAAGATTGACAGAAACTGGATATTAACATTTCCATAAACAGGAAATTGGAGAGCTTGTGAGAAAAAACAATAAAAACCCAGATCAGATGCGGGATCCCACAGGCATTATTGATAAGAGTGGCTGTGCAAAAGGAAAGCTTGTCTTGCAGCGCATAAATAGGATGGTTGGTGTAACCTAGCGATCACATCGGCTGCCTAACACCTGGGATTCGATTGGGGTTAAATCTTATGTGCATCCCACTTTAGTCTTCCGACACGTGTCCCCTACTAACCAGCAACTCGCCGCTTGCTATCGTTACAAGCCTTACCAAGGTGTGTTGCGTTAAGCACCACTACAACCCACTCCCCATGTGACCGATCGCTACGGCGCCCATTAATTTTACTGCTGCTCTTTCATTATTGCAAGCGACCACGTTCTTCACAAGATTTTCAAATGGCTGAAAAACGGTACAATGAATATGAGTTACGTAGACAAGGAGGGCTTTTGTTTTATTTTACTCTCATTTCTCATTTTTCTCATTACTTGCATGTATCGCCAAATAGCTTTGGATGTAGTTGTTTTTTCTTAATTATATTTTAAGTAATGTATTTTGGAAATACAAACCAGTTAATCAATTAGAGTAGTTGAATTTAGATTACAAGATAATTGTTGTTATATTTTTTAAATTAAATTATTTTTATCTAGGTTACATAAATAAGGGTTGAAATCTATTTATAATTAGTTTATTAGTCTTTAATATAAGATATGTATGGTGAATATAATTAGTTGCTATTATATTTTAATGGATTGGAGGATGTTTTCATTTTTAAAGGTATCTAAAATAGTACTTAAGAGTAGCTTATTTAGATTACAAGATAATTGTTGTTATATTTTTTAAAATTTAATTATTATTTTTATCTAGGTTATATAAATAGAAGTTGAAATCTATTTATAATTAGTTTATTAGTATTTAATACAAGATACGTATGGTAGATATAATTAGTAACTATTATGTTTTAATGGAGTGGAAGATGTTTTCATTTTTATACATTTCTTATTGATTTGTAAGAGTTGAAGTATATAATTGGAAATGTGATCAATACCTGTAATGAACCTTTCATTTTTTCTAGGTATAATATTATATAGATCTATATTAATATTACCCATTTTAAAATGGCTAGTTGGAATTGGAGGGTGTTTTCATTTTTATACATTTCTTATATATTTGTAAGAGTTGAAGTATAAAATTAGAAATGTGATCAATACTTGTAGTGAAGGTTTCATTTTTAATAGGTATAATATTGTATAGATCTATATTAATATACCTATTTTAAATTGCTCCATATTTATATGTTTCCCACCTACTCATAGATTTATAATAATATACTCATTGTAGAATTATTACTTCTTTATATGTGTACTCATGTAATCCTTGCTCATGTGACCGTTTTGCCTTGTACTTTTTTTTTTCTTCTAATTGTTCAAAGTGCTCTTCTTCTCCCATACTTATAGTTGTGTGTCAATATTGTAAATCATGTCAATTTAAAAGATGAATCATGCCAATTTTTAAAGATAGAAATAGTAGAACATCCATTTGGTTGACCTAATTGGATTGTATCTATCTTAGTTCATGTTGAAATTTTCTTTCCCTTATTTGTGCCTAGATGTGATATTTGGATCTAGTTTATAAGTGTGCGAAATTTTATTTGAAGTAATACATTTGGACTTACAAACCTATCAATGAATTAGAGAATATGTTTTTATTTATTTATCATTGAAATAGAGGTCAAAATCTATTTACAACTAATATATTAGCATTAAACACAACACATGCATAGTAAAAATGATTAATTTTTATGATATTTTATTAGATTGGAGGATGCTTTCATTTGTATACATTCCACATTCATTTGTGAGAGTTGAAGTATATACATTAGAAACATGATCAATACTTGTAGTAAACCCTTTTTTTTCTTAAGTTATCTATATGCAATGATCAAAATAGAGGTTGAAACAGATTTACAATTAATCTATCAAGATTATGATTGGAGGATGTTTTAATTTATTGATATCTAAAAATTTTATTTTTGTTCGGGTATAGCATTGCCTAAATTTATATTAATATACCTATTTTAGAATTATTGCTTGTTTATATCTTACCCACAATCCTTGCTCATTTAGGGTTTTCACCTTGCACCTCATTTTTATTGTTCAAAATCCTCTTCTTCAAACATACTTATTGTCTTGTGTAGGTTGTGAATTATAGGCGACTAACTTTTCTAACTTGTTTTTGAATAAAGCAAAAACAAGTTTTGAAGGGACCCGAAAACAAAATGGTCACAAAAGGCTCCCTAAATTTTTTAACTTGTTATAAATAAATTTTTATTAATAACTTTCTTATAATTTTTCATGTTGCAAAAAAAATTATATTAACTAAAGTATACATGCACATTTTTTAGTAAATTATTTTCAAAAATTTATTTATCAAAAATTGATTGGCTAGAATTTTTACCATATGAGCAATTTTTGTGAAAAGCTCTTGTATAAACTATTATCTTGGACAATGCAATATTAAATATTTATACAAATTATGAGTCCAAAATATTAAAGTGTATTGTTAATTATTTATTTTATATTAAAATTAAATATTTTTAAATATTTTATTTAGACTTTCAATTATCTATATACTCTCGAATTTAATTATTTTGATAGAGATTTTTTTATGTTTTATAATAGTAACAAAATAATTAAATTTATTTAAAATTTAAAAAAATTGAAATTTGTAATAATTAAATATACTTTTAAGCATATTGGTTAATTTTATTTTTTGTCCAACTTCATTTAAATCTTTGTTAAACTTGAACAAAATTTAGTTCTCAATTTTATAATTTACAATATTATGATGATTTTCATACATTCAAATATTTTTATTTGCAGACATAAAATTATAATCTTGTGCAATATTAGGAAAAATAAAATTTTAATTTGCAAACATAAAATTATAATGTGTTGTAAGAAGACTCACTGAATGCAAGGGAAAAAGAAAATAAAAAGAAAGATCATTATCAAGATTCTGACCCAGAATGAAGACGATAACTCGAGGCAGAGGACAACGAGATCAAAAAGAGTCAAAGTGGAAACAAAGGAGGAAAAGCAGGCCAAACAGAATGAGGCACAAGAAGAGAAAGATGACAAAGAGGAGTGTCAGAGAATGGACAATGAAGAGGAGAATATCATCCAGAGCTTTGCTGAGTATGGTGAAGAACAATATACCTGTAGTATAACAGGTAAAAATAAGAACGTGGTTTGGAGAAACTTCGACTCGGTATCAACCAAAATGGGTATTAAGAGAGAATTGGTAAAAACCTTGGTAAAGGAAAATAAAGAGGGAAGAATACAAATGGAGGAACTCATTGACCCTACTATGGTGATATTCAGTGATAGTTCAAGGGAAATACCACAGATGGATGTGCTGAATAATGCAAAGAACAACGCAATAGATAGCTACAAAACAACCAAATGGACCTATTATGAAATTGAGGACATGAAAAAAAGGATGGACACAATGGAGAAGGAAAACATTATCAAAAACAATAAAAACATAGCGGAGGACAGAGAGATGGATAACAGAATGATTGAACTGAAAAATAGAATTGAAAACATAGAAGCTACAATGGTTAAAATTGCAGAGCAGAGTTATAATATTCTAAAAGCTTCTAATGACAATATTAAGGTCATAATTGATAAGTTCAAAGAGAAAAAAGGTAAAACAGAGGAAAGGCATGAGCAAGGAGAGAGGAACCAACTCAATGAAGAGGAAAATGCAAAGAATAAGACAGACAAGGGAGCTGACAGGGAGTTGGCTGAAATCAGAGAAGCTGCTGGAAGAATGACAGAACTGGAGATCAGGGTAGTAGAGATTTTTAGAGATATAGCCTAAAGGATGGACCTGGCTTTGTTCCTAGCTTTTTGGATAGATAATCTTGACTTTTTGATGTTGTGACTGTTATGCTTGTTTTGATAGTTTTCTGATGCTTGGTTTGTAATTCTTATTTACTTAAGGTCTATTTTTTCTACTGTAGGGTTTCAGGCACCCATCAAAACCTATTTTCCATAATAAAAAAAAAAACATTAGGCAAAATAACTAAAAGACAAATATTTCAACATTCTAGCATGAGATGTACATACTTAACTATTAAATAAGCAGGGCTTCTAATAGTTTTATTTCCAACCATTTGATCAATGTCTAATTTTATTCCAAAAATAACTTTTAGGCTCACTTGAACCCTTAAGATAAATAGGGAAAAAGGTAGCCTAAAACTAGGGAAAATAAAGTAGCTGACTAAACAGAAAATAACAAGGAAAATAGAGAGAAAACTAATTCAAGGTCCTTTAGTACTTTGGACACCACGACCTCTAATTGGGTCATTTCCATTGTCGCCTTCTTCAGTTCCTTGTGTTCAAAGGGTAAGTTCTCAGCTTTCCTCTTCAAGCTTCCCCTGGTCCTTTTGTTGGGTCCCAAGGATTCCTAACCCTTATCATGCTCCATCTAGATGATTTGTTTTACCTGATGCACCATGTTAAGGCTTTCCACCAATCTGTTCATTGAATCTGTAAAATTTTGATACTTTTGTGGCTCTAGGTCATCACCATTTGAAGGAATTCTTTTCCACTCTTAACTTTCTCCTCCATCGGAGAAAACTTATCCTCACTATCCTTTCTAATTTCTCTAGTTCATCAACTATCTTCTTAAAGCCTTCAAAAATTAACATTTTCTCCTCCAAAGTCCATAAATTCTATCCGAATTCATCACCAGTATTAGTAGTAACTGTAATAGTGTCATGTTTAGTGTGTCCTGCAACTAGGTTTTCAAGTACTTCAAGTTTTCTTCCCTTAGATCTTTGTTTGATTTATACCTCCTTAATTTCACGCTATAGCCATTTAAAAAGAGATATACAATAAATTGTATTTTTCCTGGCCATCCCAAGAACATCACAAAAATCTTCATAGTTTGGCTTGAAAAGCCTAGAATTAGGTCTTATTTCCAACAAAGACTCATCTTTTTCCTCCCCATGGGTACCCACCTTAGGCGAAAAAGTCATGTTGGCTATAGGGGACGGGGTGACTTGGATTTTAACCTGCAGATCTTAGAATTTTCTTCTTCTAGTAATTTCTTCTTTCATTTTCCATACAAAGACTTAACCACCAGAGTAACAACAACAAGGGTATAAATATTTAAGGGTCCTTTTGATAATCCTTAAAGGATCATATAAATTGTTGTTAGTATACAAGGAAACAATTTTAGTACCGTCAGTTACATGATCACCAAGTGACAGCATTCAGTCAAGCGTAGAGGTCACCAAAATAGTCAAGCGCAGAGGTCACCGAAAATGTCTTAACATGCAGTGATCACTGAAATAAGTGAACATTGATAGCACTATCACTGTCAGATGGTTCAAAGAGTAAACTGAGAGCACAATTCACAGACTAACTTGAGAGCACAGTGTACAGAGTAACTTGAGCACCAGTCTACTGAGAGACAATTTTATTCCCAAGAAAAGAGGATCTGAGATACATGTCAGCTAAAGCACTTTAGTTTTAAATTAGCTTTATTCTTAGCTATAAAACCATTTCTTTAGGATCAAGAAAAGCATAAGTAATAGTTGTAATCAGTCTAATTGATTGTATACATGCAAACTAGTAGATCAAGGTCAAGTTGTAAACCTTTGATCATAGAGTTTTTCTTGTAAAGCATGAAATATAAATAGGTCAAAACCTTTGTATATATAGATGTATAGTCATTCAAAAAAATGATGATTATATCTGGAGAAGACATCTATTTATTAGACAGGGAGTTTCATGTAGAAGGACACAAAAGGAAGAATTCAGTTATGAAGAACTTGATTCAAGGTTACCGAGCATAACAGAGGAACCATCATTCACAGTAAGTTGATATTGTTTTTGTGAACTTAATGGATATGTATTCAGCAATTCAAGATTGCAAGTTATCAAGTCATAAGTATTTTTGTCTACTCTCTAACAATTGTAGCAAATGGAAGACATCCTTCAAGAAGATGGACTTAACAGTCTTATTGTAAATCTCTTAACCGAGTGCACACATACATTGTGTTACTAAAATCTCTTAACCTAGTAGACTTAACAAGTCTAACATATTACTCCTAACAGGGTAAGATCATCAGAAGTGATCACACTTGTAGCCTTAACGACACCTTCCATTCTGTAGATAGTGAAGCTTTGTGGGTTTCATCCCCACCGCAGTTTGTACCTTCTAAAAGGGGGTTTCTGTGTTACCAATTCTTGTGTCATGTGTATCTAAGTTTCATAAATGTTTCTATGATTGTTTACATGCACTTACATTTATATTATGATATTACATGCATAAGGTAGACAAGCAATATGGTCGGTAATGCAAGAAAAGATTACTAAGGTTAATAGATAAAAGTTTTAAGGGTACTGATTCACCCCTCCCCTCTCAGTACACACCATTCCATTATTCCAACACCTTTTTACCTTGGCATTTCAACATCAAATATTTATCCTTTACCTTCCCATAAGTTCCCACTCTCGATTTAGATTTAGGTGTTGTTTAAATTTTAGTATAAGGAATATATTCTTCCTCCTTGAACTCTGTATCTTTCCCTCTCCCCTTCTTACCCATTTTCACCTTAGACAAAGGGGTTTTCTTAACTTGTCAGGAAGGCTCAACCTCTTCCTCCCCTTAATCTGTATCATCCTCCTCTTCAGTTTCATTATCCATCTCCCACACACTAGTATCATCATCTTCTGACACCATGACACGATTTGAGGGAGAAAGAAGTGATTTATAGGGGTTAAAAATTAAAACCAACAAGCCTTTGTGAAGAATGGGGTTTTTCATAGGGTTCTTCCTATGTGATTTAAAGCTAGATTTAAGGGAAGACCACAAGTAAAAAGGAAGAGAAACCCTCACACTCTGACAAAAATGATTCAACAAATTAAAATGATGTCCAAACACTATTGTAAAATGACCATCAAGAGTTAAATAATCCATTATAAACTTGAGAACCTGATTCCAGGCCATTTTAATCTTGGATGGGTCAAAGTAGCTGATTTTCTTCTCCTTATTCTCCAATTTCTCTCACTCTTCCTCTATTTTTGGAAACCTCTTGATAGCCAGGTTCAAATATTTCTAGTCCAAATAAAACTTCAATCCTTCCAATGAAAGGATAGTGACTTCATCTATCGCATTCTCATCAATCGACACCTTCCTACCAAACACCACAATGTTACCATCTTTCTATCCCCTATCAAAGTGCTCTATGATGTTTGGATCCTAGTCGTGGAGATGCTCCAGGTAAGGCGTAAGACTACCATCCTTCAAAATTTTCCACACTTTGTGTTTAGTCTTGATATTTACACAATCAATAGGCTTCAGTCTCCTCTGATCTCCTCCCATATCTACCTTAGATCTCTAAAACATACCCAACTCATAGACAAAATAGTGGAAGAAAAAATTCTCCAATCCTCAATTGTCCAAAATGGCTTATGTTTACCCTTGAGGTGGTTATTCTTGATGCCCATTGGGAGAGCCACTAGTGTAATAAAATTGTTGTTTAAATATAATTTTTAAAATACAAGTATGTTAACTTATTTATCAATCATCTTATAACACTTTGCAATTGTTTTACAATTTTTAGCTTACTTAAAAATTTTAGAAAAAATATTAAATTATTTTAAACTTTAATATTATTTTTCAACATAATTTTATATTTTAAAAAGAACATTTGAAAAGTAGATGTAATATAAAATTACAATTAAAAAAATTATTTAATATGAATATTAGCTTAAGCACCACATAGTTAGATTCTTATATTTACCATGTTAACATCATATAACATATGCAAAATAAATGATTATTCGTGATTGTTCATGAATATGGATTATAAAAGCCACATAATTAAACTTCGTTGAATTTTGATTTTATTTCAAGTAAACTTGTATAATCCTCTTCAAAAGTTTAAGAAGCTCTATCAATATTTTGGCAAGAACTTAGCTACTTATAGTATTTAAGATCTTAGATGTATTGAGATTATTAGATAATTATTATTTTATTCTTTAAAATGTATTTATTTTTATCTAAATTATATATACAATTATCAAATAGAGATCAAGATCTATTTACAATTAATGTATTAGTATTAAACACTAGACATTCATAATAAATATGTGTTTTAGTAGATTGGAGGATGTTTTCATTTGTATAAATTTATCATTGATTTGTAAGAGTTGAAGTATGTACAATAGAGATGTGTTAAATACTTGTCAATATTTATTTTTATTTATTTAAAGTAGTATTTAATATTAGATGTATTAAGATTATAAGATAATTATTGTTTCAATTTTTAAATCTAGTTATCTTTTCTTATATTTTTTAAATCTACTTATTTTTTCTTATACAATGATCAAAATAGAGGTCAAAATATGTTTACAAACACACGACATGCATAGTAAATATGATTAGTCATTCTTATGTTTTAATGGATTAGAAAATGTTTTCTTTGGATTAGAAAATGTTTTTTTTTAATATATTTTATTGATTTATAAGAGTTAAAATATATAAATTAAAAATATGACGAGTACTTGTAGTGAACCTTCCATTTTTTCTTTTCTCTTTTTTTTTTTTAAATTTGTTTTACTTACAATCCTTGTTCATGTGGGGCTTTTGCATTGTACTTTTGTTTTATTGTTCAAAATCATTCTACTTTTAACATAGTTATTGTCCATAAATGTTGAGGTTCATGCCCATGTTTAAAGATGAAAGTATTAGACTCTTTTTTTACTTGATTGGATTGTACTATCTAGTTTAGGTCATGCTCAAATTTAAGTTTTTCTTAATTTTTAATCATGATCTATTTTCATATTGGATAAGAAAATAATTATACGTGACTTAGTTGAATTAAATTCATTATACTATTTTAATAATTAAATAGAATTTAATAAAGTATAATAAATTATATTAGAAGATAATAATTTAATAATAATAGGGGAAACTATAAAATAATTTTAGTAAATTTATTAAGGATAATTATTTAATATAGAATTTGTATAACGTACACTTATGAAATAATAATATATTATTTTAATTATAATATAATAATTATTTTGATAGCTAAAATTAAAATGATGCATAAATTTTAATTGTAATAAAATTTTAAAAATCATTATTAATTTTCATTATTTCACAAAAAATATACATTTTTTGACACAAATATTTAAAATGATGAGTATAAATTAATCAATTATGTTTTGTAAATATTAGATTGTGTCCTTAAAAATTATCTTTACACGAACTAAATTTAAATAATTTTAAAAAAAAAATTATTGTAATATCATTAAATAAAATATTTAATATATTTTAACTAAACTCCTAATATTTTGTAAAGGAAAAATAATAAGTATAAGTAAAACTAAATTTGCATAATTTTTTAACATAAATATTTGTTGATATATAATTAATGTAATATAAATTATAAATAAAAACTTCTAAAATATGAATAGAAATAAATATATATTATGTTATGTTATATAGTAGGTTTTTAATTAAATTGTAAAAATTGATCATGTGTTTGCTCAATGATTTTTTTTTACAAGAATTACCTTGGTAAAATACTTTTACACATATTTTCTTTCTTTCATTAATAAAAATATAAAATAACTTATATAAAACATGGATATATCTCAAAAAAAAAAAAAAAATCTTGACTGGGACTCTTTGGTTGTTTTCTTTGATCTCCTTATATATAATACAAAAAAATAAAAATAAAAATTTGAATATCATTTATAAACTTTACATTAAGTGTTAAAAAATAATGAAAAAAACAAAGACAAGATAATCCAAAAACCCCTTTTAAAAAGAGTTAAAAATTAATACACTATAACTCATTATATGATCACTTTAATAGACTTAAATATCAGTTCATAGTGAGACAAAAAAAATCAAACATTCCAAATAAATATCTTTAAAGTATTCTTGAAAATATCAAATTATTTTCATTAAAGTAAAAATACAATGTCTAAATAAAAAGATGACAAAATAAAATGTCTAAATAAAAAGACGAAAAAAAGAGTTATAAGAGAAATTCCTACATCTTCTCTAATAGGAAGTGAATTGTGCAAATAATAATGAAAATACATATCTCTAGATTCATATAGATTAAGAGAAGGAAATCTAAAAGGGATCCTTTTACCCAACCACAAAAGAATTGGAATAACATAAATTTGTGTTCAATGATATATGAAAAAACTCCTATTTTGATAGATCTAATAAGATCCTATAAACTCTTGAAAATAATGAATTATTTGATTTAGAATAAGATAATAAGTTTTATATTTGTGGTAATACTAAACTTTTCCTTATCTCCATGGATTTAGAAACAATCCTTCACTTTTGGATTTTATGTCCTATCTAGATATCTTTATCATTGTGTATTTATAGCTCTCTTTTCTTTTTATTAAATTTATAAGAACTAGATCGTGGTCATAGATTTGATTACAAATTTTAACATCATATTACAATACAAGTGTTAGGATAGATTTTTTTTATAGCTTTCAAATGTAGGAGATATTAAGAGGTAATCAAATTGCATGCAAGTCTTCTTAAAATCCAATATGGTCTTCACATGCATCTTTAGATGATCCAACTCGAATAACAAAGGTTTGTAGTAAATATTTAAACATCTATATATGTATGTGCATTTTTTAATCTAATTTGATAAAGTGCAGCTAGTTTGATTATATTGGAAGTGCTTTTAATTATTCTAGCACATTCAAGAGGTCTACTTGTAATTTTTCCACTCCTTAAACTACATCACTTAAATAAGTAACTGCTTAATTTCAAATTAATATCGAAAATAAATATATTAACTTGATATTTACATAAAATGTCAAAATGCATCTCAAATGTAGTAGTGCTTAATCTAGGTATTAGTATAGGAAAATGAGATACATTGTAATATTTCTAGAGAACCTGAGAGAGATAAAAAATGATCAACACAAATTGAGAGTAAAATTGAAAATCCATTCATTTGAAAATGCAAAGTACATATAGATGTGAGTAATTGGATCGAATCAAAAGTCAAATCCAACATTCACTGAGTGGTGACAAGTTTCCTCCTACAAACTTAGGATGAGGTGTTGAAATGGAATTGTCACCTCTCTAATACAACTCCTAAATGATGATGACTTGTTTAGACAAGTGTCAGATGTTCACATATATGACCGAGTAGGCTTAAATCCCTAAGTGTAAATAAATTAAATAATTATACTAACACCCCCTCAGCATAACTTAGGAGTACAAGAAAAAAGAGTCTCGACTACTAATATGATGAGGTACCCATGTATAATGCAATCTCTCATAAAAGGAGATAGAAAATCTAGTGGGAAAAAAACTATACTCCAAAAAAGAGATAAGAAGTGAAGAAGCCTATAAGTCCCCTAAAAGGATGATGATTTTCCTGATGTAGACTACACATTAAGAAGAGCATGTGGCCCTTCTTGAAAATCTTCTTGAATATGACTTTCATATGCTAAATCATCTTAAATATGAGGAATGGAATCAGGATATGAATAGGTCACATCAATTTGAGAACTCATATTGTGTGTAGCACCGAAATCTGTAATCACTTGAGAAAATAAGACCATTCCTTTTAATTTCTCTTTTTCCTGAGTAATTTCCTGATTTGAAGAAGATGCTTTGATAGAATTAGTTACCTCAATATTATTCTTTTTGAGTAGAAAAGTGAGGTGATCAATTTGTTTTTTCATTCATTGATGTTCTTCATGACTACTATTTTTTTTATAAAAGGAACATCTAACTCTCTTAGTAGTTTTTGATTAAGTAAAATAGGTTTTATAAGGTTCCTGAAACCTGAAACATAGTTAAAATAAAAAAATTAAGCCCAGTCTAAAACAAAACGAAGCCAAAAGACAAAATAGGCCAACATAGGCCAGAGCAAAAAATAGACAAAGCTTCTACAAAAGCAAATAAAACAGGGTTAGCAGAAAAGACCGGGGACCCTCAAGATAAGTCCACCATCAGTGTGGCCGCCTTGGCCTCGAGAAACTCCATGTTAGCAGCAAACTCCTTGATCTTCTGGAGATCAAACACCATGCCCTTTTCCTTTATATTCTTGGTTCTGGATCTAGTTCTCTTTCCGGGACCCTGTTCAATGTTCTATTTAGTCTCCACCTCCAAGTTGGCCACCTCCATCCCATCTAATTTTTCCTCCGGCTTCTCGATGATAGTATTGGCATGCTCTTTGGATGCTTTAAGGATATTATAGCTTTTCTCCGCTATGTTCTTTAGGGTAGCTTCTACCCTAGTCATATGATCCTCCATTTTTTGCACTCTGATGCTCATATTCTCCTATTCCTTTGTATTTCTATCATTATAGCCTTGTCCTTGCCATTAACCCTTTTTTAAAGATCCTCCACTTCATAGAATAGCCATTTGATGGTTATGTAGTTATCTGTACACCTCTCTCTCCGGTTTCCCATAGCTTTCCAAGGGCGGGGGTTAGTAGCAAAGGTTCACAAGTGAATGCAAATCGAATACGCAATGACTACTAAACGAATAACAGAAACGTGAGCAATAAAATGTACAAACAACAAAAAGGAAGACAAACGAATGCAAACCCTTCGATGCTTGAAGCTTCTATTGTTTCTCTCTACTCCTTCCGAAACGCTGTTCTTGATGCTCAGTATTGGCTGGGCAGCGTCTATGACTTGAGAAGCGTCGAGAATTTGATAATTGCAAAGTGTGTGTGATCGCAAGATAGCTTGAATGTTGACAGAGTAATGGCACTTTAAGCTTGAAATCCTGGATCCTTCAAATGGTTATGAAGGGTTTATTATATAGGAA